>QXTE01000338.1:816053-1031613 GCA_003942145.1 Platysternon megacephalum
CTAGATCATAGGTCATAGCTCCAATTAAAAGCTTGGCAGTCAATAAGAGAGAGTGCTGAGGTTTCTGCCTAAATTTTCAAAAGTGGCTTGTGATTTGTGGTGCCCAACTTGAGATGCCTCTAAGGGCCCTGATTTTCAGAGTACATGTGCTCAGCGCTGTTTGAAAATCAGGCCCCTTCAAGCTGCCTCAGGCTGGGTGGTCATTGAGGAAATCAGTTTTGCAAACGTAAGCATCTGTCTCTAAATAGTCTGTTGTAAAGCTAGCAGCCATCTCAAGGATAAAGATGTGCCCCAGTAACTACAGGAACACCTGACAGAGCGGTGGAGTGAGCTGGATGCTTGTATTGCTAACCTGGCTAAAAGGAGGCCACACACTTGTCCTATCGTTCCCCATGTGCTGCCTTCACCTTTCATCTACCTAGACCAGTACAGGGACTAGCTGTCTCGGGGGAAAGTTTACTAACATCCTTCTTAGACACTAAGCAGCATTCAAGTAAAACAAACTTTATTTAAACACTTGATTAGAGATTAGGTGCAAAATTATTTTTTCCTGCCAAGATCTAAGCTCAGAGCTCTCTGTTTCCTCTGCAGTGGTGGATGACATCATTAACATTTGCTGACATTATATGAAGTGTTAGAGAAGCCATCCAGTGTTGCAGCAGCAACACAATACACTGAATACAAGTCCTGGGATGTGAATAAAGATGGAAATGATTTTTTTTTACTATTTAATTTTCAAAATGGATTATAGGTAGAGCAGGTAACAATGTTAGTAGTTAAGGCTGTGTAACATTTTCCATTATGAGCCCCTGTTTTCAGCTGCTTATAACTTTGATAAACTGTAGCCATTCAGTCTGAAATTTTCCATGCCAGGTATCTACCCCAGGCTAAATTTGTCTAGAAAGTTTCAGACAAAAACGTTTAGCCATTTCCAAGAACGAGGTTAGGGGAAAATAGGTAGTTTTGCTAATGTTAAAAGAGAGAGAGAGTATGTGTGTCTACACATACATATCTATTTTGGTTCATCTTTAGAATATAGTTAATGGAAATTGTGCATCTGCAATATAACCGGAAGTTATATTGTTGGCACATGTAGTGTGCTGGCTAAAGCCTAATCTAGTTGTCCTTGCTAGATAGTGTATGTGGGTGGTTAATATTAATATACATTATATTTTCATATTCATATTCAAAAACTGGCCCTTTAATTCTAATGTGAATGTTAACTTCTCACCTCTGGTCTTTCTATTGCCTTTTTTAGTTTGTTTTTTAAACTTTAAGTAGACTGAGGCAATACGGCATGTAGCACAGTGTTGGAGTCTTCTGTATGACATCGTTGGCCTCAGACAGTGGTCCTGAAGACCTGTTCTGTGTAGCTATTTACTAGCCAGCTGGATTTCTGCCAGCTGCCTAATGGATCATGAGTGAGTCAGTTTCATTCAGCCTCTTAGCAAAGTCAATTTGTCCAACAGCACACAATTTGCTTTCATGTGGGTGGCACTGCTGTGACAAGCATATTCCAAAAGCCTTTGCGTCCGTAGGTAACAAGTGAGTTTCAAGGCTGGGGGGGGGGGCAGTAACTGATTGTCAGGGGGGTGACAGAAGCAGGAGGAATGTGTTAGTGAATGCCTGCTAGGAAAATAAGACATTACTCTCACTTATGGTACTTCTGTCCTCTCCAAATGGTTCAAAGAATACAGCCAGTAGCAATAGATAAGATGAATCTTTGAGAAAATATTGGAGGCACATTTGGCTTTTGATTCAATGCTAATGGTATTTGATGGGGAAAATACAAGAGGGGTGGATGTGCGATGGGTGTGCACTGGCTCCTGGAGTGAGTCAGAGCTGTACAGTAAGCTGGAAGATGAGTTCCTTATCGTTTGGATGAATAACCAACTCAGATTGTGTCTGGGTACCATGTTGCCCTGAAGCATTGTGTTTTTATGAATGATCTGTTTTACATTTAGATGAAAGATACACGTTGGCTGACTCACTTAGGGGTTTAAGTTACAAAAGGATGGGCAATTAAAAATTAACACTAGCACCAAAAAGCAATCAGGAACAACAGCCAACATGAGCACAGATCCTTCCAGCTTCGTTGAGGAGATGCAATGCAGCCCGTGTTCCTGTTTTCCCCCTTGCTTTACTCTGGGAGGATGTGGGCAATGCTAAATAGTTTACGCTG
The DNA here is from genome assembly GCA_003942145.1 of Platysternon megacephalum. Taxonomy (NCBI): domain Eukaryota; kingdom Metazoa; phylum Chordata; order Testudines; family Platysternidae; genus Platysternon; species Platysternon megacephalum. The sequence goes on from QXTE01000338.1 coordinate 818,236, forward strand.
CTTCTCTTCCCACAGATGCCACTGAATTCCTTGGCCATCCTCAATGACACTCCTGCAGACACAGCTCACTTTGGCTTTGTTGGAGACTTTTGTGCAGCTGCTACTCCTCAAACTTATTTAGGCTGGTCTATGCTGGTCTTCTAAAAGACGAGTCTCCCACACTGTTGAATCTTGACCCATATCTGCACCTCCTCTGTCCCCCTCTTTATCGACTCATGTGCAGGCTTTTTTCTAAAAACAGACACTCCATACCAGGCTCAATAATAGTTTGTGTTACAATTAATATTCTAGGATTTCATCCTGGCCAGTATTTTAATGAGCGTACAAGGTTTTTGGCATTAGCTGCTATTTCTTGATTTAATCTTTGAGTTGGTTTGGTTTCGTGCTGTTGTTTCTGTAGCTGCAGGATTCGGATATAACTTGCTCTCTTGAGACTAAAGTGCTAGACTTTGCATTTGACCTCAGTTGGTACTTGTTCCTTTAGTTAATTGCATCCTGGCTGCTATTTTCTAAAGACCGTGACTTAAAAGACAAAACAACGTCACACATAAAGGCAGCCTCTCCTGGCATCAACGTAAGGAAAAAGATGCTGTCCTCTGCTTATCTCTCTTTTGCGACTCAAAATCTAGGCAGCCCAAAAGTTCAAGGCCTGCCTCATCCATTTAAACCCAGTGCCCTGATGGACTGGCAAAATTCCAAGACCTGCATCCCCAGGCTGCTGCCCTGGGAACCAAGGGTCCTGCAACAAGAGCTTGGTAGCTCCTGTGGACCCATCCTCCATCATCATGGTAGTTGGGTTGATGCCTAATGCATAGGAATTCACGTCTCCCAACCTCTGTGGGGCTGGGAGACCACAGTAATCCTAACCCACCCAGGGGAGGCTTGCCCTTGCTGCCTGCACAAGGCGCCTAAAGTTGCCACCTTTTGAAAGCCATAAATCAGTTTAGACCCTCGGGGGGAGGGATAGCTCAGTGGTTTGAGCGTTGGCCTGCTAAACCCAGGGTTGTGAGTTCAATCCTTGAGGGGGCCACCTAGGGATCTGGGGCAAAATTGGGGCAAAAAATTGGTCCTGCTAGTGAAGGCAGGGGGCTGGACTCGATGACCCTTCAGGGTCCCTTCCAGCTCTATGAGATAGGTATATCTCAAATTATTACTATTACTTATTACCACAGTATCCACATCTGTACGTCATGAATTCTGGGGCTGCACAACTCGCCTCACGCAGTGGCTTCCAAACCCAGACAACCCCATGCAAATCACACAAACTGCACCAGCCCCACAATTATCTGAGGCCAGATAACCCAGAAGCAAAAGGAAAGATTTGAACTTGACATCGTGCCATGGAACCATTAACTTAAAGGAAGAGGAGTGTGGGATCTTTTGCAGACAGAAGTAACAGACGCCTATTGATTTGCTAACTATGGAAAACACCACTAGGAGCAGGAATCGGGAGTTTAGCGAGGGGGGGCCCAGGGTTTATTGGCTCCTGCCTGGAGCTGGTCTCACACTCCCAGAACATCCTGGCCCCCTGGTGGGGATGGTACTCTTGTGCCTGACCACCTCCTTGGGTAGGAGCTCAGGCTGGGTGTGGGACAGGGAGACTGTGGGACTTAGTGGCGGGGGCGGGGGGGGAAGCTTGGACCTGGATACAGAGTAATATGTGGGGAATAGTGTGAGCCTAGGTGTGGGGCAACAGGAGGGAAATGTGTGTGGAACTGGGTGCAGGGGGGAACATGTAGCGTGAGAGAGCTCAGGACTGGGGATGAGGGAGCGGTAGGGGAGAGCTCAAGGCTGCATCCAGGGTTTGCTAGGGGGAATGTGTGGGGCAGGGTGCCGGGGACGGAGAGCTCTGGGCCCCCTCCTTAGGAAAATTCTGGCTGCACCCCTGGCAGTAATCACAGGCTCCAGGTGATGGATCCACATCAGTGGCTGAGCAGAGCGCCGCAGAAGGAACTGCTTTGAGAACAAGAAGTGGCTGTGTGATCAGAAAGCCATTGAGAGTCCGAGACAGTAGTTACTGGCAGACATGCCACCCCTAAACCCTACCTGAGATGTCTCCGGTTGTCTGTGTTTATTAACTGAAGGGAAGATTTTCAAATGGGAATTAAGTGCCCAACTCCCATTGAAAGTCAGTAGGAACTAGGCACCTAAATGTCCTTTGTACCTGTAGAAATGACCCCCGGACCATTTATGGTTTTAATTTAGCTGGTGTTCTGCTTTAGTTGCATTTAATTTTCTGAAAAGGGGACAGTGTAGCAATAGCCACTAGGATCAGTGTCAATTAATCTTTTGTATCTCTGTTGCATTTCAGGTGACTAGGGGTAGAAAATATAGTTGGGTCCCTTAGCAGTACTCCCACGTGACACACCTTGACTATAAATGGGGCTCCATATGTGGTAAGGTCCTACGTAATTTGAGTAAAGGAGGCGGAATCAGGCCCATAGGTTGTAAACTTCTGGGGTCGAAGATCATGTTTTTCTTTGTGCCTGGTACAGTGCTAAACACATTGTCAAATTACTGAATAACAATTAGTGATAAACATTTATATTTTCTTTCTGATCAAAATATTATAGCTCCTCAAAAATCCCATTTTCTGCATCTTCCCCTTAAGCTGAATCTTCCTGCAGAAGTTCCTTTTCAGTGGCATACATCTCCTGACTGCAGAGACCTTGGGTATGGTGTTATACTGTTTTAATACATGAGAAATGTCTAAGTCCTTAAAGAGGTAGGCATTTCAGAAATGCCAACAATGCTAAAAGTCAGTTTAAACACTGCACTCTTTGCAACTGATTCTTTCCCCCTCTGAGACGGCTTCAGAATCTGTTTGTGAGATGCATGCAGTATGTCTGACCGCAGACAATGAAATTGAGGCTTTGCTCTTTCAGGAGCACACATTAGGAAGAGTCAGGAGTCTTCCATAGTTAAGGCTGTAACTAGCTTTCCATTATAAACTTGATTATAATCCTCCACCCCACTAAAACTAAATCAATCTATGATTCATGCCTAGTCCTCTGCTGGAGAATAATTGGTTTAGAAAGTAAGTGGGTAATTGGACGGGGGAACTAGCCAAATATAAAAACCAGAAGTTTTCACTTTTGTATAAGTTCCCCAATTATTATTTGGTTTGGGGTTTGGAGTTGTTTTTTGTTGTTTTTTATTTATTTAGTATCCTACAGTTAACTCCCAACTAACTTGAACTCGAAACTCTGAATGTGGTTTATTCTATTGTCCTATCCAACACTGCAGTATCCTGAGGCACAATGTATAATCCGGATAAACTCCACAGGCTCCCTGGTCTGGGACTAAAGTAAGGTTGATAAACTGTGCAGGAAAAGAGAGCCCCACTAGCTCTGTATAGCCACAGGGCCATGTAAAGTCTGCAGAATGAGAAAAGCCTAAGAGCCTCTGTGGTCCTACAGCATTTAGAAATTTATTATAAAACTGTCCAGTCTCAGCTATTCTCATCGGGCTTGTGGGTTTTATATAATCTGCAGGACCAGAAATAACCTCCCAGGCTAACCTAGGACAGGGAGCATGCAGAGCGCACAACCTTTCCCGGGCTAAAGAGGGCCACCATCACAGTCAGATCCTGTAATCTCCACTGGAGTGGGGCTGGAGTTGAATCCTCTGCCTGTCATTGTTTCTGAGCTCCTTAAGAAACTGCATGCGCTCCAGTATGGAGTAAATGACTCCTCTTTGCCTAGGCAGAACGTTTAGCTGCTCCTTAGGCATTTCTCACTATTTCTGTCTATACACACACAGGTGGGTTTTGCCCAGCTCTTGGCCAAGAGGTAGGGTGTGTGTGTGTGTGTGTGTGAGAAACTTCTCCTCCTACTTGTACCTCTGTCCCCATGTTCCCCGGGGTAGAAGGACTTTCCTGATGGTTGCCACTAACAGTGCTCACTGCCCCTATGAGTGAGGGGGATGGAGAGGATGTAGGACCACAAATATGGCAGTCATTTTAAATGGTCAGGAAATTGTAAGCTTATGTAAAACAGGAAACTTCTGAGAGTCAGAAAACTAGGAGGAGGATCGTTGGTAGGTGAAACAACCTAAACCTCTGAAAGTCTGGAAATTCTCACGGATAAGGCTCCAGTGCTAACCTTAACTTTACTCTCGACCAGCATCCCCTGTCTAACTTTCAACTATCACCACAGACCTCCACTATCCTGCATCTTGCACACAGCACGCCCCAGGTGGTCCACATAGAACACTGCCTTTTCGAGCACCCTCCATGGTCTGGATAAACCACTCTGCACCGCTCTATCACACTCATCCTCCCAACATTGGTTAGAGACCATACACTGCAGACCTTAGCCAGAGACAAACTTCTTCCACATCCATGCTGACCATACAGGCTGCAGACTCCAGCACCCTATGGGTGAGCTGGGCCTGCAACATCCCCTGTGTCTAATCTAGAGCAGAAGGAGGGCAGCAGGTGAGCTCAGTGACTATAAGATTATAAATCATAAACACAACAGGCAAACGAAAGTCCTTTTGTGTTGCAGCTAGTGGGGCTTCCCCACCAGTAAGTGGAAGATACTCACGGCAACATGTCCAAGTTAACGTGGGCCTGGGAAACCAGTGCTGGACATTTAGGTTTGTTGTAATTACATGAAAATAAACCTACATTGTAGTCTCCTGGCTTTGTGGTTTATTTTCATGTAATTACAACACTTCAATAATGCTGTTTCACATTAATAGAGACCTATTGACAGGATAAAGGACTCTGGAGATCTGTGGTTGGCGGCCCATACCCCGATTGGGGTGACGGGCATGAGTGAGTGAGTGAGTGAATTTACAAACTGAACAGCATCTTACTGTTCTTTCTCTGGGCATTGTCATGCTCCAGGATTTTTACTTGTGTGACAGGTAGTAAAAAGGGCCTGCCTCCAACTTCAGCAAAATTTTAACTTGTTACAGGTGTAAGGAGGAGAACAAGGAAGGTGGCTCATCCCCTCTGACCATTGTAAGCCTGCGGCCACAAGCAAACATAAATCCTTACCCAACCACCACCTCTTTTAATTGAACAGCAGGCATTTCATGGTTTATCCCAGAAGACTTTCCATCCTTCCACGGGCTCCATCTAGTGCCACTAAGGTACTTCAACTCCAGCTACATTATTCATGTAGCTGGAGTTGCATAACTTATGTCGACTTAGCCCCAGAGTGTAGACCTCCCCTCAGAGACAAAAAAAAAAGATTGGATTGGCCAAGAATAATTTACAAGTTGCCCACTTTGTATCTTCATACACTCACTTCTGACCAGTAATCTCCCAGACAACGGAGATTGAAGCCCCACTATTATCAAGTACGGGGATGTCCCTTGCAAAATAACACAGGCTACCGCTCTGATAAATAGTTTGCAATATTTTTCCATTAGGTTACTTGGAATAGCATCTGCATACTGCCTTTGTTCAGTGATTCGCCAAAGGCAATCTCTTTAGTGCTGAAAATGGTTCCTTTGTGTGCAAGACAATCTGTTCAGCATTGGTGCAGTAAAGACAACAGTAATTGTAAACAATGAAGCACATCAGGAAAGCACTTTTTCCCCCTCCAAGTGTAACTGCATTTTTTGTATGGAGTTCAAAAAAGAGCTCCTAACATGGGAGAGACAATAAGAATTGAGATCACTGAGGACAGTGTTTGTAATTAATTTGGGGCCAAAGTTCAGTGCAGAAAAATTCCATTGTGTGTATGTGTGTGTGTATGTGTGTGTGTGTGTATACACACAATGTTAATATGGCAGGCAACCATCTTGAAAGATGATGATGTAAGCACCCAAACCGATCTGTTACTGTGTGTCATGCTGTAGCAGCACGAGTGGCTAAAAAGTCCAGTCATAGAGCAACAGTCTTTGCCACAGATGATGCAGGCATGAGGTGTGGGGCCAGACGATGAAGCTGACCCACTGTTAGTGCTTGAGGCTGGCTGTGCTTTCTTCTTCTCCCGCTTCGCTTTCCCATCTCACTCATCCCCCTCTCTTCAGCCTCTTTGGTGCAGCACAGCTCTCCACTGTGAGCTGTTGCTAGCCGCATCTTCCCAGCTTGTGGTGTCAACATTGAAAGTATTCTAGTCCCTCTTGCAAACATCCTTGGACCTGAGCCTTGGTCGATCCAGTGGCCTTTAATTCTCCATACAGGAGATCCTTTGTATGTATTTTAGGTTGAGAGATGCAATAAAATGCAAGTGTTTTCAATATGGCTGGTCTCAGCAGAGGAATGATTAGTGTTTCTTCTCTTAACTTACAGTTTCTGATGCAGCGAGGAGCTGTTTGGGAGGTTGGTTGTGATTAAGGGATGCTTTGCTATCTTTTTGTTTCTTGTTCTTTTGGCTCGTAGGGCCTGGGAACGTTATTGAGACATCTCACTCAGCCTGCGTTGGGACGGGAGGATGCCTCCAATTTTTCTTCAGTGGTCTCAGTGGCCAGTTTAAGGCCTTGATCCTGTAAGCAACTCTCCACAGGTGCAATCAATGGGGCTGTGTTCACATTCTGGAACCAACTCACCCAGACTTGCTTGCAGGATTGGGGCTTAGGAGAGGTGACATTCCTTGGCTAAAGAAAGCTAGACTGCAGTGTATGGAGCAAGATGTTCCTTCTGAGAACCAAGGTCTTCCTCTAAACAAATGAAGAACCAAATATACTACATCAAGTAAACATTAAGACACTACAGTACACTGAAAGGCACAGAGCTTGATAGGATTTTTAAGGGGGAATGTATGGATTCAATTTGTTCTCTGCCAAAGGGAGAACAGGAATTTCATGCAGGAATACATTTGAAAAAAGAAGAGTTGCAAAAAAGTCAATTTGCCTTTCTTGTAGTTTGTCTGTAGTATCCTGGTGGTCATTAAATATGATTAAGGATCTGAACAAGAGCTTTCTTTGTCACACCTTCTCCACTTACACTTGTTTGCGTTGTTTTTATTTTTACTGCTTAGTAACACCTGGTCTCTGAGAAATTCATGCAGATCTTTTGTTCGATCTTGTCGCAAAGTCATAGACCTGTTTATGCTATCGGAGACTGTTGCCATGGAAGTGAGTGGGATGTCAGAAGTTCAGCATTAGAACTTTACTGGGGATCAGTTCAGCTGAGTGGATGGGAACTGCAATGGTACTTAAGGTCTAGCAACAAATGCTAAGGAAAACTGTGATGGCAAACGCAAAGTTCAGTGTGTTCTGTTTAAGTGCAATGTGTTTTAAAGTCTGCCCTGGTATTCTAGTCCTTCTCTAGGAACTCAATCCTGCGAGGTGGTGGTGGTAACCTCCTGAAAGCAGCGGGAGCCAACATTACTCAGTACTGAGGATGCTCTCAGTCATCTCAAGATAAGGTTCATGATCTTGGATGCGTATTCCAGCAATCCCTGTTTATTTCAGTGAGCTTCTCTCTTTCAAACATATGAACTGCCATATAGGGTCAGGCCCACAGTCCATCATGCTCAGTATCCTGTCTCCAACTGTGTCGCATACCAGAGTTTCAGGGGGAATGTACAAAACAAGGCAATTATGGAGTGACCTACCCCTGTCTTCCACTCCCGGCTTCTGATAGTCAAAGCTTTAGGGTCACCCTGACCATGGGGTTGCATGGACTGATACTCCATGAACTTATCTAGTTCTTTTTTTAACCCAATTATACTTTTGTCCTTCATAACATCTTATGGCAGTGAGTTGCACAGGTGCATTGTGTGAAAAATGCATCTTGTTTGTATTAAACATCAGGTGACCCTGGGTTTTGTGTTGTGTGAAAGGGTAAATAATACTTTACTATACAGGGATACAAGGTGGGTGAGGTAATATCTCTTTCCTAAACTGAACAGCCCTAATCTTCTTATTCTCTCTCTCCTCGTATAGAAGTTGTTCCATACTCTTCATCCTCTCTATTGCCCTTCTCTGAACCTTTTCCAATTCCACTATATCTTTTCTGAGATGGAGAAACCAGAACTGGACACAATATTCAAGGGGTGGGCGCACCACAGATTTATACAGTGGCATTATGATATTTTCTGTCTTATTTTCTATCCTTTTCCTGATAGTTCCTAACATACTGTGAGCCTTTTTGATCACCGCTGCACGTTGTGCAGAAGTTTTCACAGTCATCGCTGTCTGCGCACACTCCAAGATCTCCCCCTTGGGTGGTGACAGCTAGTTTAGACCCCATTATTGTACATGTATCGTTGGGATTATGTTTTCCAATGTGCATTCCTTTGCACTGATCGGGGTTGAATTTCATCTGCCATTTTGATGCCCAGTCACCCAGGTTTGTGAGATCTCTCGGTACCAAGGTGCTCCTAGACCCCTGAGTGATGTGGCTGTGCATGAATGGAACTGCCATGCCCTTGCTACTCTGCCTTTAATTAAGTAGTCATTAAAAATGAAACTGTTTCACTTCCTCCAGTTCAGTAGGTGACAGTGATTGAAGGGCCCTGTATGCCCATGATGGCAGAGAAATTGAATCATTAAATTAGAGCAGTTGTAAGACCCCAGATTCTGATTAGCTAAACAGCTTGCTTTGGTTAGTGATTAATGTGGTTGCAAGAGTCAAATCTGTTTTCCTAGAAGATAAAGAAGACAAGCTCTTATGAAATACAGTCGTTGGCACGCATCCAGTTATCGGAACAGGGAGCAAAGTAGTTGTTCGGTATAACACAATATTGCAATTTTAAGTCATATTTTGGAATGACTGCTACAAAAGGTGTGAAGGGAAACCTCTGATTTCTGTTTAACCAACAGTCAGGAACATGTCATGTTGCGGTTCACATTTGTGTAAACTCATTCCCGCCGCCTCTCAGAATATTCTGGAAGCTGGTTTGTTTTTTTGGAGGGAGGATTGCGCCCTGCCCTGTACCATTTCTTCCAGTTCCCCCAGATTATTTTGTATTACAAGCTTTTGGTTTATTTTTTCCCGGTTAGAACTCAGTTCAGGCATTCTGGAAGCCTGAGATTATGCTGGCATTGGCCAGCAGTAACCTGTCTGCTTGACTTTCAGTCTTCATGGTGGGAGGTTGCAATAGAAGAAAATAATTTCACCTTCCCCTTTTCTCTGTGGGATAAGAGGGCCAGTGCCACCTAAAAAGTAGGCATCTGGAAAAGACAACGGGGGATTGGCAGTTCAGCCTTTCCCTGGTGGGTTCATGTAAAGATCTGCTCTTAATTTAACAATGCTTTGCCCTATCAAAAAATCCCCCCAAATAGGTAGTGCCGGCACCACCATCTGTCTTCTCTTGGAACAAATTCCCCTGGAGCACAAGGAGGAAGACTGGCATCTAGAGGTGTATTTCACACCTGTCGGTGCCAGCTCTAATGAATCTGGCCCTGAGGATCGCAGGTCCCTTGAGGAACAATGAATAAATGACTTAAACAAATGATTGGGTTAAGGCGTCCGTAACAAGCGTGTTTTCAAACAGGCCCAGAATAATAAGCAGCCCAGATTCTGTTCCAAGCTGAGATGAAAGCCCAGAAATTTATCTTTTGCACTCAGTTTTTCCCTGCATTCAAAAGTTGAAATTTCACAGGTGCTTTAGAAATGAACCATTAGGCAACACTTTATCCCCATGTTAAAAGCATTTGAATTGTTGGCACCCATTATGCTTAAAACATAGACCTATGCCTTCTGCTGCAGTTCTGAGTTGGAGATCTGTCTAGTTCTGAAAACAGGAAAATTGGAGAAGAGCTAAAATAGCAAAAGGATTTATATTAAGACACACACCCCCGTAAAACCCCTAATAAATGGAAATACTGTTTCACACAATGCACAATTAGCTTATAGAACTCCCTGCCAAAGGATATTATTGAAGCCAATAGTTTAGGAGAATTCAATAAAGGATTAGATATTACATGGACAGCAAAAATATCCAGAGGAGTTATAATAGTTAAGACTTAACAATAAATGAGAGGTTTTGGAAGAAATATAAACCCTCAAGATTCAGGGCATAAATCAAACTCTAGCAAGAAAATTTCTCTGGGGGCAGTTTATTCCATCACTGGGCATTAACAGAGTTTCCTGCACCTTCCTCTGAAGCATCTGCTGTTGGCCCACTGCAGAAGACAGGATACGGGTCTAGATGGATCTTGGGTCTGATCCAGTCTGTCAGTTCCTGTATTCCTAAGTAAATGTGGATTCAAGAGTAAAACAATCAAACACCTTGGTGAAAAATCAAGTTTTGGTGAATCCGAAATTATTAGCAACAATATTAGAGTTAGGCCATCCCCTCTCACAGAGAAATTCCTTCAGGGCTCATTTCTGTCCTCAGATGTTCACACAGATCTGATCCTCAAATGTTCACACATGTTGACTGGGATCTATCAACATGTATCTGAAGGCTGAACAAGGCAGTATTAAGAACCTTTATAGACTCATAGACTTTAAGGTCAGAAGGAACCATTATGATCATCTAGTCCGACCTCCTGCACAACGCAGGCCACAGAATCTCACCCACCCACTCCCGTAACAAACCCCTAACCTATGCCCGAGTTATTGAAGTCCTCAAATCGTGGTTTAAAGACCTCAAGGTGCAGAGAATCCTCCAGCAAGTGACCCGTGCCCCACGCTGCAGAGGAAGGCTAAAAAAAACTCTGCCAATGTGCCCTGGAGGAAAATTCCTTCCCAACCCCAAATATGGCGATCAGTTAAACCCTGAGCATGTGGGCAAGACTCACCAGCCAGCACCCAGGAAAGAATTCTCTGTAGTAACTCAGATCCCACCCCATCTAACATCCCATCACAGACCATTGGGCATATTTACCTGCTAATAATCAAAGATCAATTAATTGCCAAAATTAGGCTATTCCATCATACCATCCCCTCCATAAACTTATCAAGCTTAGTCTTGAAGCCAGATATGTCTTTTGCCCCCACTACTCCCCTTGGAAGGCTGTTCCAGAACTTCACTCCTCTAATGGTTAGAAACCTTCGTCTAATTTCAAGTCTAAACTTCCTAATGTCCAGTTTATATCCATTTGTTCTTGTGTCCACATTGGTACTAAGCTTAAATAATTCCTCTCCCTCCCTGATATTTATCCCTCTGATATATTTATAAAGAGCAATCATATCTCCCCTCAGCCTTCTTTTGGTTAGGCTAAACAAGCCATGCTCTTTGAGTCTCCTTTCATAAGACAAAAGAACAGGAGTACATAAGCTTATGCTCAAATAAATGTGTTAGTCTCTAAGGTGTCACAAGTACTCCTGTTCTTTTTGCTGATACCGACTAACACGGCTGCTACTCTGAAACCTTTCATAAGACAGGTTTTCCATTCCTCGGATCATCCTAGTAGCCCTTCTCTGTACCTGTTCCAGTTTGAATTCATCCTTCTTAAACATGGGAGACCAGAACTGCACACAATATTCCAGATGAGGTCTCACCAGTGCCTTGTATAATGGTACTAACACTTCCTTATCTTTACTGGAAATACCTCGCCTGATGCATCCCAAGACCGCATTAGCTTTTTTCACGGCCATATCACATTGGCGGCTCATAGTCATCCTGTGATCAACCTTCTCCTCTGTTACTTCCAACTGATGTGTCCCCAATTTATAACTAAAATTCTTATTATTAATCCGTAAATGCATGACCTTGCACTTTTCACTATTAAATTTCATCCTATTACTATTACTCCAGTTTACAAGGTCACCCAGATCTTCCTGTATGATATCCCGGTCCGTCTCTGTATTAGCAATACCTCCCAGCTTTGTGTCATCCGCAAACTTTATTAGCACATTCTCACTTTTTGTGCCAAGGTCAGTAATAAAAAGATTAAATAAGATTGGTCCCAAAACCGATCCCTGAGGAACTCCACTAGTAACCTCCTTCCAGCCTGACAGTTCACCTTTCAGTATGACCCGTTGTCGTCTCCCCTTTAACCAGTTCCTTATCCACCTTTCAATTTTCATATTGATCCCCATCTTTTCCAATTTAGCTAATAATTCCCCATGTGGAACCGTATCAAATGCCTTACTGAAATCAAGGTAAATTAGATCCACTGCGTTTCCTTTGTCTAAAAAATCTGTTACCTTCTCAAAGAAGGAGATCAGGTTGGTTTGGCACGATCTACCTTTTGTAAAACCATGTTGTATTTTGTCCCAATTACCATTGACCTCAATGTCCTTAACTACTTTCTCCTTCAAAATTTTTTCCAAGACCTTGCATACTACAGATGTCAAACTAACAGGCCTATAGTTACTCGGATCACTTTTTTTTCCTTTCTTAAAAATAGGAACTATGTTAGCAATTCTCCAGTCGTACGGTACAACCCCTGAGTTTACTGATTCATTAAAAATTCTTGCTAATGGGCTTGCAATTTCATGTGCCAGTTCCTTTAATATTCTTGGATGAAGATTATCTGGGCCCCCCGATTTAGTCCCATTAAGCTGTTCGAGTTTGGCTTCTACCTCGGATGTGGTAATATCTACCTCCATATCCTCATTCCCATTTGTCATCCTACCATTATCCCTAAGCTCCTCATTAGCCTCATTAAAGACTGAGGCAAAGTATTTGTTTAGATATTGGGCCATGCCTAGATTATCCTTAACCTCCACTCCATCCTCAGTGTTTAGCGGTCCCACTTCTTCTTTCTTTGTTTTCTTCTTATTTATATGGCTATAGAACCTTTTACTATTGGTTTTAATTCCCTTTGCAAGGTCCAACTCTACATGGCTTTTGGCCTTTCTCACTTTATCCCTACATGTCCTCAAATGTCCTCAGATCTGGTGACTTGACTGGGATCTATCAACATGTATCTGAAGGCTGAACAAGGCAGTATTAAGAACCTTTATAACTTTCTGTTTGCTGGACCAAACCATTCTTTCCATGTGCATTATGGAGAAGGGCCAAAATAGCCTGCAGTTTTCAATGCAAGGTGTTTCCATGGGATCATCCTTCCCAGGATAAGAGCAGTGGCAATTGTGCATCCTGCCTACTAAGCAGACAGGAGTTTGCCCCCTTCCCACCTCAAAACCTGTGGTCTGTTTCTGCAGACGCCCACAAAAGCCTAGGGCAGGGGTAGGCAACCTATGGCACGTGTGCCGAAGGCGGCACGCGAGCTGATTTTCAGTGGCACTCACACTGCCCAGGTCCTGGCCACCGGTCCGGGGGGCTCTGCATTTTAATTTAATTTTAAATGAAGCTTCTTAAACATTTTAAAAACCTTATTTACTTTACATACAACAATAGTTTTGTTATATATTATAGACTTATAGAAAGAGACCTTCTAAAAACGTTAAAATGTATGACTGGCACGTGAAACCTTAACTTAGAGTGAATAAATGAAGACTTGGCACACCACTTCTGAAAGGTTGCCGACCCCTGGCCTAGGGTATTTGTGTCGAAGTCATAGGTGCTGGGACTAGGGGTGCTGCAGCACCCCCTGGTTTGAAGTGGTTTCTATTATATACAAAGTTTACAGTTTGGTTCAAGGGCTCTCAGCACCCCCACTATAAAAATTGGTCCAGCGCCCCAGGTCAAGGTATCGGTTTTTTCACTCTACTCCCGCTGTAGGGTGTTCACAGCATGGATGGACAGTCAGTTAAGATCACAGTAATGAGATGATGGAGTTAAGGTGAGGGATGAAGACCTAGAAGAACACATGAAAATTCAGACATACCAGAAAGCCCAGAAGAGGCCGGACCAATGAGGAGGGTAGATTTGAGTCATCAGTGTATAGAGCCCAAGCAAATGGATGAGGGATAGATCAGTGGTTTGAGCATTAGCCTCCCTAAACCAGGGTTGTGAGTTCACTCCTTGAGGGGGCCATTTAGGGATCTGGGGCAAAAATTGGGGATTGGTCCTGCTTTGAGCAGGGGATTGGACTGGATGGTCTCCTGAGGTCCCTTCCATCCCTGATATTCTATGATATTACACAAGAGTCATCATTAATGACATAATCTGAAGATCCTGACCTATTGTAGAATTAGGCCAAATGTGTAGAGATTAAATGATGGTGAATTACAGAAATGATTGACTAGCAAGATGAACTGAAGAAAATGTAAGGATCAGCTGGTAACTGTGATTTAATGTAGTGGAAGGGAGGGTCGAGTTATCAGGATACCTTTTTATTTTTCAAGCTCTAATATTTTTCCTGCCCAACCAAATCAGACATGCTAGTCACTTTCTAAAGGTTATTCTGTAGTGTAGACATAACCATAGTTAAAAACCCCGATAGTCGAAGCAATATGCTTTGGCTGCCTGAAATACCACTCAAACGCCCTGACAATGAAAAAATCTCCAACCTTTCATTCAAGGCTTGTCCCAGCAAGCACGTTTGAAACATGCTGAGCACTTTCAGTCTGAGCCCAAGCCTCCAAAGAGCTCAGTGCCTATTTAGGTGCTGAAACAACTGACCAGGTTTTCAAAAGAATTCAGCATGTTGGGTGCTGAGCTCTTTTGAAGATCTGGCCCTAAGCGCCGCACTGGAAGCTAGTATGTGCCGAACACTTTATAAACACAGGCTCTTATTTAGGTACATAAATGGGAGCTGAGCTCTTTTGAAAACCCGCACCCAGTTGTAGATGCTGAATACTTAAAAATCTGGCCCAGAGATCTTTAGAAAATATACCTGTTTGTTTTGTAAAGGCCTTTTATTTAATCTTCCCACCCCTCGAATCTGAACCAACCTTCTCTGCCTGCCATTCCCATTTTCTCAGCCTATCGTACTATCTGCAGTTGCTACTGAATGGCAAAACAATGGGCAGACAAACTCAGAGAGAAGATGATGTGGATCCCGGAAACTTTTCATCCTGAAATGAGGCATGACGTTGGAAATAAATCAGAAAAATCAATGCGGAAAATGGAGAGTCTCTTCTTCATTTAACGTCACGTGTGAATCAACAACATGGGATGGATTACTGGGAAATTGTCATGCCAGTTAGGAAGTTCACTAAAGCATGTGCAATATGTCTTTGTCCAGTAGCCCTTCTTACACCAGATACGCGTCGATAAGAAAATGATAGGGAAAAGAGCTGCCAATATTTATATTTTGGAACAGCTGTAGGAGTAAAGACTCCTGATACTAAATACTCCTAATACTTGAAGGCGGGGCTGAAAGTGGAGTTCCTTCCCACCCTCCTCCCCCTTAAAAAAGATACTCTCAACTATGTTATGTCTTTCAAGGGTGACTAGATGGCTTTCATCTTTGGTTTTCTCCTGTTTTCTTCTTAAAATGTTTGGCTCAAAAGCATTTCTTATTTCCTTGTTGAAAGTTAAACTTTGGTTAAAACTGGGTCAGTCAAAGTATCGTTGTCTCTTGAGCGAATATATCTGCATACATTTGTAAGAATACAGATGGTGGAGTGGAATTGCTTCTCATGCTTCGTATTAACCAACTGGAGAGTAATAAACAGTGCAAACAATAACGGGGGGCAATAGAGTAGGGGCTTGACAAAGGGAAATAGATCACAAGGTTTTTGGTGGTTTCATTTCTTTGTATTTGGTTTGTTGGGTTTGATACAGGGAACGGTCTAATTACCTCAACGGTTTATATTTTAGATAGGGCCAGAGTCTAGCTCCCCATACACAGAAGCATAAGACAGGGCAATTGCCACTAATGTGCTATGTGACCTTAGGCCTACGTGACCCCTCTCACCCTTTGTCTGTCTGTCTATTTTGATCATAAGCTCTTTGGGGTAGGCACAGTCTCTGACTCTGTGTTTGTACAGTCGGTTCCTGATCTGAATTGGGGCCTACTGGTACTACCATAATACAAGTTAAGACGAGTCCAGAGAGCCCTTCCCTTCTCTTCCCTCCCATCCCCACCTTCAACACACACCAGCAGGCAGGCAGCATCCCAGGGAGCAGGAAGCCATAGGGCTTGCCAGTTGGAAAACCCAAAGAAGACATGGCACATCGACAGGCAGACTAAGGCCAGTGTAACAGTTGCCATTCTGGTGTGCGCTCCCCCTAGTGAACTTGAAGATTTGAATTCTCTCTCTGTCTCCTTCACATGCAGTATGGCTCCAGGAGCTGCCAATGGTACGGTGCTCTTCTGCGCCCCCTACAGGATAGATGTGACTTTTTTTAAAAAAACATCATTTGTCCATGACGTTCTGTTAAACTCAGGAATTGTCACCAGGAAAGCAAAAATAGTTGTTTGTTCTCACTTGAGAGTGTGGTTCTTTAGTCACATTGAGAGAGCTCAAGAAAAGGACCTGCATATCATTGTGGACAACTCAATGAAGACTTCTGCTCAATGCGCAGCTGTGGTCAAAAATGCAAACTAGAGGTTAAGATGCATAAAGAATGGGGATGGTGAATAGTATGGAAAATATTACAGTTCATTTATATAAATGACTGGTGAGGTCTCCTTTGGAATGCTGCCCTCAGTACTGGTCGCCTCATCTCAAAAAAGATATTGTAGGACTGGAAGGAATTCAGGGACAAATGACAAAAATGATCAAGGGCTGGAAAAACTCTCATATGAAGAGAGATTGAAAAGATTGGGATTGTTACCTTAGAAAGGATACAAATACAAGTGGACATGATAAAAGTATATAAAATAATGAATGTTCTAAATAGGTCAGGAGCCTCTGCCTCTTAACACAAGAACAAGGGGTCATTCAATGAAATTAAAAGGTGGGAAATTCAAAGCCAATGCAAAGAAATACTTTTTCCAACCACACATAATTAGACTGTGGAACTCCTTGCCACAGGAAGTTATTGAGGCCAAGAATTTAACAAGATTCAAAAAGAGATTGGACATTTATATGGATGACAAGAACATACAGAGTTATCATAACTAATGACAACAGAAATATTGGAAGGGATATTAAACTTCATGCTTCAGGACTTAAGCCGATATCTGACTGTTAGATCAAGATGAGATCTAATGTATGAGGCAGATTATCCCACATCTCCCTACGGTGGGGTTTTTACACCTTCCTCTGTAGCAGCTGATGCTGACCACTGTCAGAGACAGGATGTTGGGCGAGATGGTCCTTTGGTTTGATCCAGGATGGCGATTCCTGTGTTCCTAGAAATGTTCTGCAAGATCAAACTACACTTGTATATGGATCTGATGAAATAAAATTATTACAGATTTTTCATAAACAGGATGGAAGGGCAGCCACTGGTCTTCATGAGGCAGAGGAATTAGGAGAATAGGGAACCGGCTCCGTTAGACAGTATTCAGGTGTAGCACATTAGATCAAAAGAACTTCCATGCAAAAAGATTGTTACAAGCGTGTTAAGTTTGCAAAGTGATGCACTGAAAAGTCCTGAATTTTTTCCACTGGAGTTACTTGGTGAATAAGGGCACTACACATCATGACTAAGGGTGGCAGAATCTGGACAGATAATATCGTCATACAAATACCTGGCCAAAATAGAGACATAGCTAGAAAGCAGACTGCTCTGGCTCGATCCAGGGAAAGCAGAGATGATAACGGTGGGCAGAAGAAAATACATATAACTCAGGGTCTACTGACTGCATCTTCCCCCTGAGTTATCAAGGTGGTGTGCGGCCTGGGAGTCTTAGAGCAACAAGGGGCAAAATTGCCTTTTTCCACCTACAGCCATCCAGGGCTCTGCATCCTTTCGTGGCAGATGAAGATGTGCCACGATGATGCAGGCTTCTGCCACCTTCAGGCTAGACTATTACAATGTGTTACTGTACTGGGGAATGGCCATAACGGCCATCTTAAAATTACAGTTGGGGCAACATTTAGCGACCGATCTACAAAGCAGGACAACAGAGAGAAGCATGTTATAGTAGGGTTGGTGATCAGGCAAACTATCCCTTCACTTGTAAACTGAACAAAGATGAGATGTAAGTCGCTGAGACCCTCGACGGACTGCCACAAAGCCAATTTTTACAGAATCACGTCTCAGAGCAGAACCACATTTCCAAGAGACAAATCCCAAAGTCACTTAACATGTGATTCTGCTCTGCAAAGTGGCAGTACTCAGATGTGTCTTCCTATGTGTTTTCAGCCACATCGGCTCACTCTGCTGATTAACATAAGATTTTGTTGCTTTTACCCCTTGTTAATGCTAAGGAGCCAACACAGCTATGGAAGAGTGAGCTGGATTTTGGCTGATGCATGAACAGAATTGTTAACTAAAACCAGATTGCAGGATTTGAATTAATAGTGGTGAACCTACCTTGACTTTCAGCCTAGACCTACGCTATAACGTTTTGTTGGTACAGCTGTGTCGGTCAGGGGTGTGAGAAAACCACAACCCCTAGTGACGTAGTTATGCCAGCAAAACCCGCATTATAGATGCAACTACGCCAGCAGAAGAGTGCTTCTGTCAACTTAGCTAATGTTGTTCAGGGAGGTAGTGTTACTATGCCAACTCCTGTCGACATAAGCTGACTTGGGATTCTCCCAGTATAGCAAAACATTTGTAGTGTAGACAAGGCCTCAGACTCTAAATGTGAGTTTGAAGGACTGGCAGTTAGACAAATATCTTGTAAACCAATCAGATTTGATTTGGGCGTAACTGAGAGACAATAACTGTAGAACCCCACAACACCAGTTTTACACTCCAAGAACAGCTGCACTTTCAATTATTGTTCTCTCTTATCATTATGCAAATCTTCTCTGCAGGAATCTTTTCTGATGCTCTCTAGAAGAGTATGTCCTGGCCCATAGTGACAAAATGAGCAGATTTGCGCCCGTTAGTTGATGATGAATTTAGCAGGGCAGTGGAAGGACACATTTACATTTTTATTTGCAAACAATTTTGGCCAGAATTTTGAAACTAAAGTCAAGCACCTAACTCCTTACTGAGATATCTAAATAAAAAAGCCTGCAGCTCCCATGGAAGCTAATGGGAATGGCAGCTGTTCACACTTTGTAAATGAGGCCACCTTTATGTAGATGCTTTATTATGGATTTAGAAACCTGACTTTAGGCACATAGATTTGCAAATCTTGGCCCCAGATTTTTAAAATTGTTCTTTTTACTCATTTTAAGACCCTTGGGCCAAGCTTACCCCTAGTGTAACTCCCATTAAAATCGGTTCATTCTGTGTATGCTGGAGAATCGGAAAAGAGGAGATTTCTTTTCACTTAATACCAAGCTGTTCTTGCTCGTGGTTTTTAATGGGTTTGTCAGATCAAACTGGGGGCTCTGATGTGACCATAAGCTTTATGGGAAACATCTGATCTGGATAAGTCAAGTAAAGAGACTAAGAGAGGAAAATAAACATGACGTGAAGGTCATTATAGATGCAGGATGTTTTCTATCTTATTAGACCTAATTTTCTGATGTAAACAAGCTAGGTGCCGTAGAACATAATGAGACAGGAGAGTGAGTGGTGGGTGAGACAGGGACACACAAGTCTTCTCATTTGCAAGCAGTTAACTGCACAGCAAACTCAGTGCATTTGTTTCTTCTCTCAGTACATCTGCAGATGGCCAGTAAAAGCCATAGGAAGCATCCTCAATGAAATTAGTAATCTGTCCTTTCTTCTGGTGGGGATGAGACGCAGTTAATGCCAGTCAATGCAGATTTGTGGCACTCATGTTACCTTCTTCGTTAAGATTTATTGGTGCGTGCGTGCGTTAATGTAGCTGTGCTCTTGTAACAACACAACCAAAAAAACCTGTCGTCATACAGACACTTCCATATGCTGGAGGAGAGACACCATGCCTCAGGCACTCCGCAGAATTAAGAGGAGAGTCAAACCTCCAGTACTGGTTTGTGACACAACAGATCAGTTACAGAATTCACACCCAGAGGCACTACCATTTGTTTTTGTAGCAAAAAGGCTGCTCTTATATATATATATATATATATATATGAGCAGCCTTTGTTACAAGAGCTATATATATATACAGCTTTTTTAATTACTCAAGCTTGTCCTGGAAAAAAAAAATCAAACAGTGACTAAGAGTTGCTACAAAATTATTTTGCTTCAATTACTCTCATAAGACCCTAGCCCATAATTTCACATTCACACTGTATCCTGTAGACTGTCTACCATTAGCTGATGTTGTTGTCCAGGTGTTTCAATGCTTTGCTGTTCCTTGCCTGTCCTTGACAGGCTGAGGGAGTGAGAGTGCAGAGTGCTAGCTGATGTTCCCCAGCAGCAGAATCAGGTTGATTACTGTCTTAGGGAGAAGAAAAGATGTCATTTCAGGCACCATGACTTCAGTCATTTTACATACAATTAAAGTCAGGAGCCTGAGTGAGCTAGCTGTCATTGAAGTTGGGCACCTAACTCTCTTGAGGCTACTTTAAAAATCCCAGCCAAAGCTGATTGAAGCTACTGAAAGAAGAAGCTGCTGCTTCTTTGAGGCCTTCACCGTTGACCCATCCTCCTGGAGCTGACATCTGAAGGGGAGTTGATTTTAAAAGCCTCTCCTTCTCAAGCAGCCACTCTTGCTGTTACTGATCTTGACCACTAGCCCTCACCTTCCCAGAGTGCACCTTACGGATGGCCCTCATTTTAGTCCCAAAGTTACCCACACAAATTGGCAGCCCCCTCATTTTTATTGTCAAAGTGTTGAAGGCTGTGACTGAGGTTCCAGACTCTCACACCCCAAGGTAAGGAATCTCACAACATTTTTGAATTTCCTGTGAGAAAAATGTTTGTGTGTCCTTTCTTTTGGGTCTTTTCGCATGTTGAGTGCTGGCCCGGGGGATGGCGTATAGGGAACAAGACAGGATACCCCCCCGCCCCCTCTTACCCAGAAGATGCTGCTGCCCGTGCTCCTGGAGCCCTACCATTGATTTCCCCAAGGGTTGGGGGCAGGGTTGGAGATATATTTTCTCCATATGATACATCAGAGCCCACTATGGACAAAGACGTTTGCTTTTCATTTTTGCTGAGTGATTAGGCAAGTTGCTTATCTACACTTAAAAGAGGCCTAATTTCTATATCCTTTCCTCCTCCTCCTTGTTTATTTAGCACTTAGGATGTCTCCAAATAGAAAATGTGGAGGCAAGGGGGGGAACATAAGAACATAAGAAAGGCCGTACCGGGTCAGACCAAAGGTCCATCTAGCCCAGTATCTGTCTACCGACAGTGGCCAATACCAGGTGCCCCAGAGGGAGTGAACCTAACAGGCAATGATCAAGTGATCTCTCTCCTGCCATCCATCTCCATCCTCTGACGAACAGAGGCTAGGGACACCATTCTTACCCATCCTGGCTAATAGCCATTTATGGACTTAGCCACCATGAATTTATCCAGTCCCCTTTTAAACATTGTTATAGTCCTAGCCTTCACAACCTCCTCAGGTAAGGAGTTCCACAAGTTGACTGTGCGCTGCGTGAAGAAGAACTTCCTTTTATTTGTTTTAAACCTGCTGCCTATTAATTTCATTTGGTGACCCCTAGTTCTTGTATTATGGGAATAAGTAAATAACTTTTCCTTATCCACTTTCTCAACATCACTCATGATTTTATATACCTCTATCATGTCCCCCCTTAGTCTTCTCTTTTCCAAGCCNATCCTCTGACGAACAGAGGCTAGGGACACCATTCTTACCCATCCTGGCTAATAGCCATTTATGGACTTAGCCACCATGAATTTATCCAGTCCCCTTTTAAACATTGTTATAGTCCTAGCCTTCACAACCTCCTCAGGTAAGGAGTTCCACAAGTTGACTGTGCGCTGCGTGAAGAAGAACTTCCTTTTATTTGTTTTAAACCTGCTGCCTATTAATTTAATTTGGTGACCCCTAGTTCTTGTATTATGGGAATAAGTAAATAACTTTTCCTTATCCACTTTCTCAACATCACTCATGATTTTATAGTGTTGTTGCATCTGTCCCTGCTATTTCAAGGGGTGAGAGTCTGGTTCTCCTTTCCCCTGTCACGTCCTCCTTAGGCTCTAGCAGAATCACATGTAGTAAGTGTGGCCGGCAAACTGTCGGCTTCCCTTCAGACTACAGTCTGTTCAAAGATCTCTTTTGTCATGGTGTTTTCTGCAATATCAGTCTTCAAGTCCTGATTTGATTTCATCTTAATTAGACTCATTCAGCCATAAGGAGGGTTTTGTAGAAGAGTCTATTAAAAAATTAGAAGAAGAAACTTCTGATTGCAATCACAGCTTGAATGCTGCGTCTGTAACATCCTCTCCCTTTCCTCCCACAAATGGCCCTCTGCTGGAGCCCTGCACATCTGAAACGCCATAGAGTTCAAAGGGACAGCATAAAGCTGAGGAGATGCCACTCCATGTAGCACTTAAAGGGGCCTGATTTTCAGAAAATGCTGAGCACGCACCCTTTAAAAATCAGGTCCCTTTGAAACGTCTCACATGAGGCGACCAAAAAGTGTGGCATCCAAAATCTTTGCATCCGAAGAAGTGGGTATTCACCCACGAAAGCTCATGCTGCAAAACCTCTGTTAGTCTATAAGGTGCCACAGGATTCTTTGCTGCTTTTACAAAATCTTTGGCCACCTTTGAAAACGTAAGCCTTAAATGTGTTAATTGTATTATCTGGACACATACAGCAGAAAGCTATCAGAATGCCCTGTCTCATGAACCACAGGGGAGTCTCAGAAAGCAGCCTCCATCCAGCATAGTTGGGAGTTATTCTTGGTGTAGGGTTTGTCTACAGCAGCAGCAGAGCTCTGGCGCTACAACTGTGCCGCCGTAGCGTCATTGTGTAGGCGCTTCCTACATCAGCGGAACGGTTTTTTTCATCGATGCAGTTAATGCACCTCTCCAAGAGATGGTAACTAGGTCAGCAGAAGCTTTCTTTCATCAACCTAGCTGTGTCTACAATGGGGGTTAGATCCACCTAATTACAGCACTCAAGGCGCACAATTTTTCACAGCCCTGAGTGACATATCTAGGTCAATCTAAGTTTTAAGAGTAGACCAGGCCTCAATCTCCTTTTTTTGAGAGTTTTTGAAGTGTTTCCAGCAGATTAATTAAACTGAGATTTTGAGCTCCAGCAAATCCCATCAACTTCTATGGAAGCAGCACCTTTAAAAGTAAGGCCATGGGATTATATTTTAATGAAAAAAAATATTCTGACTCAGTCAGTGTTAAGGACAGCCCTCAGTTCTACAACGTTCGCATCAACTACTTAATTCTTGACCAAACGTTTTTCATATAGTGCACTGATTCTAAGGAGAAATGGGACTGATCCCTAGCCATGAGTAGGGGGAGGTGAAGGTAGAGACTTTGTAATTAGGTATGTCTGACTGGTAATCATGTGTTTCTAAAAGTGCACCTTGAAGTGTGGTCTTCCACTTTAATAAAAGATACCTGTTGCATATAGTGGACAATAGACCTTGCATTCAGAAATGTTAATTTAAATGCTCCAATGGAAAAATGTAATGGCCATACAGTACATAAAGGATCTAAAGATCTTCTTGTAGTCTTGATACCTGTATATGGAGCAGAGACAGCATTTTCCTTTTCCTGGCTCATTAGCCTTCCAGAACACAAGTACCTAGAGTACTCCAGTCTTTATTTCATATCAGCTGTAAGATTTTATGGCAGAACAATGCTTCTTAGGAAGCATCAAAGAAAGACTTAGAGACATCATGTCACAAATGGCCGAGAAGGATCTATGTTCTACTTTTTAGATTTGATATGTGACTTGATGGGAGTTTTTTTACACTTGATTTTATCAAAAAGTAATTTTAAAAGAGCACTTCACTCATATAGGGCCTGATTTTCCACTGCCTTGCACCTTGTGCAATTATCCCCATTCACTCACTCACTCCAATGGTTGCATTTAACGCCTACTTTGTACACATTTTGCAAGATGAAAGACAATGGAAGATCCTAATCCTTAGGCCACGTCTGCACTAGCGGTCTTACATCTGCACAGCTGTACGATTCAGCTGTGCCACTGTAAGATTGCTCATGTAGCCGCTCTATGCCAACGGGAGAGAGCTCTCCTGTCGACATAATTAAACCACCTTCAATGAGCAGCGGTAGCTATGTTGGCAGGAGAGTGTCTCCCGCCGACACAGCGCTGTCCACACTGGCGCTTCTGTCGGTGTAACTTGTGTCGCTCATAGGGGTGGTTTTTTTCCACACCCCTGAGTGACATAAGTTATACCGACAAAAGTGCTAGTATAGACATAACCTTAGTTTTATTTTTATATATATTCCTTGTATTGTATATTTTAAATAATTGTGCACAAAGAAAAGACATTGTCCCAAGAAAGAAAAGGAAGAAAATTAATTGACTTGCACATATCAAAGACCTGAATCTTCCTGAGGCAGAGAGATAGGGGGCACCCCAAATTAATTTAGAAAGGATCTCAAAGGACATATGGGCACCTAAAGAAGTGGATTGTTCTGTGAAGACCTTTTTTGGAGAAATACATGAATACAAGAAGTTTGTCAGGCATCAAAATCTGGATTAATTTGTGCAGTTTGTGGCTGGAGAAAGATTTTTATTTCTTTCAAAAGAAGTAAGTATAGCAGCTAAGGCTGGGAAAGCTCTATTACCCAGAAGTCCAGGGCAAGTAGAAGTGTTATTTGGGCAAGTAAAAGCATCATGTTTCCTGCCTGCAAGAGAAGAACAATAGGTTGAGTGCTATCCAGCACAGCAGTAATGAGCTACCTGTCAGAGGGGAAGGTGGCTGAGAGACAAAGTGGGAGTGGAGCAAAGAGAACTGAGCTGCCGCAGAGGTGTTTGAGGACAAGGGAGTGTGCAGAGCATTAGAACTTAGCTCTCAGTGAGAGGGGCAGGGCCAAAGGGAGGTGTGGCTTAGCAGAACAATGAAATGACGTTGTCAATGAGAGAGGAGGGGCCAGAAGGAGGAGGAGTGGCTTAGCAGAGCAATGGAATTAAGCTGTTTGTCAGAGAGGTGGGGCCAAATGGAGAAGTGTCTCAGCAGAGCAGTAGAACTGAGCAGTGACATTTTAATTTATATAAAAGCAAGGACCAAGCTAAACACATAATTTAACCAGCCAGTTAAGCCAGCTTTATGGGGACTTTGCATTGCAAGAGCAGCACAAAGCAGCTGGAGTTGAGCAGCAAATGTGGCTCTGAGTTTATAGAAAATTTCCATTTTAAATGGCCATAGACTGGAAATTTCCCATGGTAAAGTTCACTGTTGATTTCTGTCAGAATATTTATCTGTAGCATTGCTGATAGCAATTCGTTTCTGAATATGCGGGCATGGGTTCCCTGATTCTACACAGATTTTCATTATAGTGCAGCTATAAACTGGGTTTTTCAAAGGAGCCTGTAGGAATTGAATTTCAGAAGGGTGCCTGGCCCTTTGAAAATTCCACCTGCAGTCCGTATCTCTTTGTGCAGACACTACTTGAATGCAATACATACTCATTACAACAAGTTGTAACTTTAGGTAGATTGTCCTGTTTGTGTGTTGAAACCCATTTTACTATTTAACATAATATGAAAGAGGTTTTCCTACTTGAGCATCATTCTGATATCTTTGTTGGCTGGAATTAGCACAGCTAATTTCCACACTTTGTATCCTTTCATTGCTTGATAGTTACTCTTCATATGGGCCTCTCACCTGTTCCTAATTAACTTTGTACTAATAATCCAGAAAGCCCATTGGCCTAATTGTTGGGGGTGGAAAAATAAAAAAGGTGGATTCTCTTTAATTTCAGGTATTAGGAATTAAACTGTGTACATGAAGCTAGAGGTGCTAAAATCGTAGCCCCCCAAATGTGTGTAAAGACTTACAGTGGGATACATTTGTAGGGGGTGAACGCGCTTTATTTGTAACTATTATGATTGTATCTATTAGTTGTTTATCATCAACACTGTGTTCTGTATCAAGATAGAAACAGGCCCCCACACCAAAGAGTTTGCAGTCTCAAAGAGACGGCCAAGTGCACTAGAATATGCACAGGACACAGTCACTGATGAGTTTGGCTATTGCAGTGGTCCCCAACCTTTTTCTTCTGGCAGGCGCCAAAAAAAAAACAAAAAACCGAGCACTGCCGGCGGAGCAAAAATCAAAAAATCAAAAAAACACCCCGAGCGCTGCCGGCGGGCACCAAGCGCTGCCGGAGGAGAAAAAAAAAAAAAAAACCCGAGGGCTCCGCGGGTGCACTTACACCCCCCAGCAGGCGCAAGGCGCCCGCGGGCACCGCGTTGGGGACCCCTGGGCTATTGCATTGAGAACCACGTGGACACAAACTTGCAAGCTCAGGGCCTTTAATATTGGGCAGGATTACCCACTTGTGACCGGATCCCTGGGGTACAACCTGGAACTATGGGACAGGGCCGCCCGGGGGGGGGCAAGTGGGGCAATTTGCCCCGGGCCCCACAGGGGCCCCGCGAGCCCTGGCCCGGCGGTGGTCCAGGTCTTCGACGGCATTTCGGCGGTGGGGGGCCCTTCAGTCGCTCCGGGTCTTCGGCGGCATTTCGGCGGCGGGTCCTTCAGTGCTGCCGAAGACACGGAGCGACAGAAGGGCCCCCGGCCGCCGAAATGCCGCCGAAGACCCAGACCGCCGCCGGGTGAGTACAAGCACCGCAGCTCCCCTGCTTTGCCCCAGGCCCCCTGAATCCTCTGGGCGGCCCTGCTATGGGACCCACTGTAACTTTCCTCCGTGGGCTAACTCTTCCCATGCCATGCTAGTGACAAGCAGCAAACCCCTCCAGCTGCTGTGATCACTCAGCCAACAACATGCAGGGACACACCCAGCTAAGTTGCATGAATACTCTCTAAGCCACTCATGAACTATACAGAGGGAGACACCAGCAAATCCCCCCCAGCACCTGAGAAATATCCCATTTTATACTGCACAAGACCTTCTTTTGAACAATGCAAACTCATTAATTAGTTTGCCACTTCATCAAAGGATAGTGGACATGCACCAGCCTTTGTAATCTGAGTGGATTCCCCAAACACTTTAGACAAACTCACTGGTAAGGATAAAACATTAAAATAAGTTTCTTACCTACAGAAAGGTAGATTTTAAGTGATTATAAATGTTATGCATAGAGGTCAAAGTTGTTTACATAAGAAATAAAAATAAAATCACAGTCTAAATTCTACACTTTATCAGACTAAGCAAGATTTGAATCAAGCAGTTTTTCTCACCCCACTAGGCGTTGTAAGCAGTTCAGAGTTCTTAATATACAGGCTGAATTCTTTGCTCAGTCTGGGACCAATCTCCCCAGTTCAAAGTCTTTTCTTCTTGTTGTCTTCAGAGTATATGGGGGAGGAGAGAGGCCCGAGGTGATGTCACAGATTCCAATTTATACCCCCAAAAATCCATGGGCATGGAAAGATACTGTCTCAAACATGGAGTCAGGGATCACATGTTCTACATGCACTGCTGAGTCACTGGGTTAAGCAATCCCCGTTGTCTACATGCTTCAGGAAGGGCCCACTGAGACTGTGGATTCTCCTTAATAGGCCATCAGTGGGCAGCTAGTCCTAATGTAAATCTGTCTTGGGGGGTGTTAGTTGCTCCTTTCAAAAAGCTCTGTGTAAGTTCGAAAGCTTGTCTCTGTCACCAACAGAAGTTGGTCCAATAAAAGATATTACCTCCCCTACCTTGTCTCTAATATCCTGGGACTGACACAGCTACAACTCTGCATACCTAGAAAAAGGTCATGGATAAAATCTCTGTGACTTGCTTTTTCCTACTGTATCTCAAAGTGATAATCCCCTTTGATTTATTTCTGTGATGTGCCACCCTCCGCCTGATCACACAGAATATGTGTGAATGACGGAAGGTAATGAACAGCATCCTGTTCTACCTCATTTATAAAATGTGTCCGCTATTGACTTCAGGCAAAATTCTGATCTCAGTTACTGGAAGTCAGATTGGGGGTAATTCCACTGAAGCTAGGGAAATTACTGTAAATTACAGTGCTCTGACTAAATTTTGAAAGGAGATGCATGATTTTGGGTTCTTCCATTTTGGGTGCTACCTTCAGATACGTCATAGGGGCCTGATTTCAGAGTATGGGTCCTTAGCATTTTCTGAAAATCAGATCCTTTAAGGTGTGTCAAATTGGCCCTCCAAAATCAGCCCTCACTTCTGGAATAACTAAGGCCTGTTGTCTTTAGGGAAAGCCACACCCTTATCGTCCCAGTCACTGTTGGATGCAATGCTCTAGAGGCCTGTAGATAAAAGGATGGAGTGAAAAGGATTTATCAAGTAGTTTCTCTTTTGGAGAATTAGTATCATAATTCTTCACATTAGAAAAAAAATTCTGTCTCCTAATTAGAAAAGAGAATTGATGACAAATACACAGTGTTCTATGGAGGTAATAGATTAATAAAGGATATGCAGAAGGCAAGAACTATTAGTTGAAAAATAGCAAGTGGTTTTTGGTAATAATTCATCTCCAAATCCCTTTCTTTTGTTTTCTTCTGTTTAATAATTTAAATACTTTTAACTGCAATTTTGGGCAAAAATTATATGTTACTATTTCCTTAAATGGAAAACATTGATTGTTACCATTTTTTAGCTATGCTGATCTTTTTTTTTTTTCCCCTGCTAGTTTTCCTTCAAACCCTTCTCAAGGACATTAAACACTCTTCTTAATTACTTTTTATTGATCTCCTGACATTTCTGTCTAGCTTTGACTACTTGTTTTTAGGAAACAAAAGATGCCAAGCTAAAAATGTTAATGGTGCTTTTGAAGGCACAAAGTTGTTCAATATTTTAGTCATGCTTCTTGAACTCATTTCTGGCTCAATAAAATGTGTGAAAGATTTTTCATTTCATTTACTATAACTGTTGGAGGGGGGGGTGTTACCCTCGTTTCTTTTTATCAACGTCAGCAATGTAAGCAAAGTACCTCTTTAGTGACACATTTCTGAAAGGCTGAGCAAAGCCAACAGAGCAAAAAATATAATAATCTGGAGAGTACGAGATCTTGCTGTTAGAAATTAAGCAAATAAATTCTGCGTTATACATTCTTATTCCAATTTTGTTATCGGAGAAGCCATTTTGCCATTAGTAAACACTTTAATCAGAGCTGTCATCCGCTGATTTAGATCATTATTTCCCCCTCATCTGAATATTTTAAGCAAGTCTGATTAAATGATCTTTGTTTACAACCCTAACCAGAAGGGAGTAGCTTTATATAGCTGCTTGAAACAGTTCATTTACATATGGTCATTCAAACTGTTTAGCTCCAGAATCTGACTTCAGCCTTAGGGACATTATCAGCATCCATTTCTGAACTCCATTGTGGAGATTACTTGCCAATGGTCCATGTAAATGAAGGCAGATAGGATGTGCTCAAATGCCAGACAGGAGAAGAACCCTCTCCATCTCACTCTGTGGGATCAGTTTTTCATTTGAGTCTATTCATATGTGACTCTAGCAGATAAATCCTTTGTGCCCATATGCCCCTTTCTCTCATCGCCACCTTATCACACCATACCACACAGTAGCATCCTACTCAGTGAGTTTCAAAAAGTCCAGAGAAATTAATTGTACCTTGTGGTCTATTTCTAAGACACCATGGAAAGTAAAGTATGGCCCAGCCACTATAACTTAACTTGCTGTTGGCATATTGCTGACTGATGGCCATATTGTGTCATCAGTTTTAAGCCAAACTCCCCATTGATTTCTGCTGGGAAATTAATGGCATGATATGTACATAAGTGTCCTATTTAATGTTTTATCATCACCCAACCCAGGTTTTCAAAGATTAGCATAAGAAATCTTTAGTGCTGTAATATTTTGGGGGGTTACTTTTACAAAGAGGCAGCTTAGGTGACAATTCATTTTATTTGTCTGAATGTTATAAATAGAAACTTTCAAAATAATGTTGGCTGGAATCAAGCAAGCAAAGTCAGGTAAGTGGAGGAAGAGAACACAGAGTTCTCTCCAAACAGAATAGAAATGCAAAGAAAGTCAGCGACACAGCAGTATTACGGTGGCCATGTCATTGAGATGTCACGTCCTTCTAGTCTGAGGTATAAGATACACATGATTGATCTAGATCTCTGAGTCCCAGGAAAGACTGAAAAAGTCCTGAAGTCAGCTCGGCTTGACTGTAACTGAATAGCCTCAGGAAAGGCATATTCATTTCTGGTTTTGCCCTTAGTTAGTCAAACTCAGTCTTGTCTCAGTTGACCTTGAAATATTTAACCCTGGAGAAATACATTCTTGTGGAGCCTTTGAGAGTCTACAGCGATACTGTAGTTTAGACGTGATTCAGTGCTATTATTCTATATCCACATGGGGCTTAACGTTACAAACTGGATTCACACGAGTAGATCTTACACAGATTATTTCAGTGGAACAGCTGATTAAGGGATTGTTCAGGGGAGTGAAGGTTTGCAGGGTTAAATTCCTTAGTCATTACTGAAAATAACATAGGACTCTTGTGCAGAGGAGACCCCTGTACATAAATCTCCCTCTCCCCACTCCATGACCCAGGCCCCTCTTCCCTTGGAGGGCTCTCCATTGGGCGAAGGATCGGTAGGGGGCTTTGAAAGGGCACACTTTCCCCTCTGCTGCCCCAATACCAGTGCCAAGTGACATAAGGAATGGAAAGGTCAGGCCGGGCCTGTATTCACTTTCCTGTGGAGCTCCCTCCACGCTGGGGAGCCTCCTTAAAGGGACATCCCAGGGCAAGTAGCCATGCTATCAGTAAGGTTGCCAAGTCTTGCGCGTCTCATGTGGCGGTCACGCCTGCAGCCCCCTGGCATGCTTCGCTACAACCCCACTGGAATTCTGTGTATTAATCCAAGCTGCAGGCCGGCCACAGAAAATCCTCTACAATCCCTCCTCCTGGCCACTGATGGCCAGTTGGCAGGCACCATGCTGTGACCACCGGGGTGCAATGCTGCAAGGCAGGGACGGAGTCCCAGCCCCAGCACTCCGCGTCTGCCTACTGCAGCCCCAAGGCACCCCCTCACCGCCCTGCAGCCCCAGCATCCAGCAATACTCCCGGCCACCATCGCACACACATTTACCCACCCAGCAGCCCTGGCATCTTCAGCCCTACTCACTCACCCCGTGACCTCCTCCATGCTTTCTGGGGACAGAGTCTCTGGGGAGATAGGCAGCCAGACTTCGTCTCCTCCCAGCCCCCACCCCTCCCACTGGCTGGCAGTGAGGCCGAGCCAGCAGCCAGGGAGGATAAGGAGGGGGCAGCTGACCCTGTCTCTCACTGTGGGCATGTTACAGAGGAGAAAGGGGGAGCGAATCGGCAGGAGGAGGCATAATGTGAGAGACAGGGGAGCCAAAATGAAGGGTGCACAACCAGAGCGGGAGCACAAAACCACAGTTTTTGCCCGAGGAGTTATCCCCCATAACAAAAACCCCGCCCTGTACTGAATGTCACTCAAGGAGCTCCTCAAAACATGGCAGCTCTGAGTCAGCAAGTTGGGGCAGAGGCATGAGAGACTCACATTTGGTGGGCCAGACACCCATTCTCTTTTGTGGATGAGGGGAGATTGAGAAAGCTGACAGAAGGATTCAGAGGCATTCAGCTCGGGAACTTCAGGCTGTTGTTTCCACACAGAGACACAGTCTGGTCCAAACATTTCTAGGACTAAAAGAAATGATCTCATCTAACATCCTTCTCAGCATTTAAGCTGTTAGTTTCCTTTTTTGCATTTCACTCCTTATGGATAGTGCACACAGGCTCTTTGCTTTCACTTTAGCTTATCGGCAGCTTCTAAACAGTTTCAGTTCTGGTTCCCAAGCACTAGTAACAGCGTTGTTGCAGCATTGCCAACTCTCAGAATTTTGTTGCTAATCTTGCAATATTCGGTACCTTTCTTAAAGCCCCTGTCCTGTTGTTGCAGAGGAATCCCAGCTTTCATTTCAAAGAAAAAGAAAGTTGCTAGCCCTCATGGTTGTGGGGAAAAGCTTGGGAAATGTCAATCTTAAGGGCTCAAAAGCAGCAGACAAAATAAAAGAACTCCAAATTTATTATTTTTTAAAATGTTGTGATTCTTAAGCCGATCACACGATTTCTTTTGGCCTGACTCATGGTTTTGGAGCTCTAGGGTTTGGCAATACTGTTGTTGTTGTTTTAGGTCACATTCTAGGCGAATATTCATGTTTTTAAAAAGCCAAACACTCACGAAAACATTTTTAATCTATAAGTTTTTGTAAATTCCCCCACTATTTTGTTTTAATCTAATATTTGGAAGTAAAACTACTGATGTCGTTCCTTTCCCTGGTTTATTTTGAACTCTCATCTTCTGGTGTTGATCTTCAGAAATCTTTGTTTCCAACTTTACAGTGAATATGAAAAAGATCAAAATCTATCTAGTAATTACTGTATGTGAGACAAATTCAGCATTTGGACCAAGGCCAGGACTAGCATAGCTGAGCTACAATGTACAATTCTCATCCAGCCTTTGGATTGTCATTTGGGCTTTATTAAATTACTAACTGAAGCTCAGGAAATAATATTATCTGGCTAGAAATATCATTTGGCCAAGTTCCACGGGCAGCTTTACAGGGTGGTGGAAAATCAGTTGCTAGGTCACCTTCAAGAAGTGTTGATACATCAAGATGCAAGGTGCTCATTGGTGCAAGTATTTGCCTCAGGGCACATCCAGTGGCACTCTAAGATTGATTCAGTGATTGAGAGACCTTCTGAAATCATCCTGTGGCCAGAAAGAGGAAAAACAACCCATTAAAAGGCTTAATAATGTAAATGCTGGTTTATTTGTTAAAGGGAAATAAAGATTTTGGAGGAAGTGGAGAGTTTAAAAGGACACAGGTCTGCTGTCACTTAAATTAATGGTTCTTGGCCATGAAAGCCAGAAATATTGGCCTTATCTACAGGAACAAGTTGCACCAGTTTAATCTCAAGTGTGATTTTAAACCGCTTTAGTTAAGCCATGCAAAGGGCAGTGTGGACACTGTTATTTCTGTTTACAACAGGCTTATTTTGGTTTAAATTGACTGAGAATAGGTTTAAGATGAAGTGTAAGCTCCTCCTATCTCTATAATCGCTCCTTCATCATGTCCATTGGAGGATCCTCCTAATACCGCCTCCAGCTTCCTGTGGGGGTTTGTAACAGCCGCTTAGGTATGTAGGGAGCACAACACACCAGGTCTGTTCTCAACAACTGCTTCTTTATTACCTTCCAAAACGGCCCCCAGGGACCAATGTTTAGGGACTATCCTAAACCCCCCAGGATACAATATCCCTTCCCCTCAAAGTTCAACAAAGTTCATTGAGAGGAAAATCAACAGCTCAGTATAGTAACTGGAACTCTAACTAGAGGTGCAGGGTAGACGATCCAACCTCATGTGGTAAAAAGGAAAAAGGGGATTATTCTGCCTCAATTCACCCCCACTCTACAAATTCTTCCACAAGTCACGCAAAGACTAGATCCAAGCAGATAGGGGGGTTGTGTTGTCTCATAGTAAAACAGAACTGGTGTAGATGTTCCCACCGTAGCCAGGACTGGCAATAACTCCACAAGCACCCCAGTACTAAGAGACTGAGAATCCTTCAAGAGGTCCATTCCATTACCTGCTCCAACAGGAGCAAACTTTACCTCCCCAGACTCTGAACTTGGGTTTGTCACAGGAACAGTAGCATCCACTGATCCATCACCACCAGGTGGAGACAGTGAGTCCTGTGAACCTGACTCAGGTTCCTCACCTCTTCCTCGGGCAAGTAAATGATCTATGTGCTGTCTCACCAGGAAATCTCCTACAGCGACCTGATAGGAAAGTGGGCCTGTAGCTTTTATAATTGTGCCAGGCAACCACTTGGGCATCCCACAAAGCTGTGAACCCAAATGAGTACTCCAGGAGACACAAAGCAAGTGCTCTGTTGATGGTCACGATAGTGTTTCATATTTTCTTGATGTTGATGCACTTGTTTCTACAGACAAGGTTTCAAGAAACTCCAGCGGGTACGTATCTGCCGCCTCATCAGTAGTTCCACAGGCAATACCCCTGTTGTAGCATGTGAGGTTGTTCTATAATTACACAAGAACCAAGACAGCCTGATGTGCAGTGACCCCTCTGTAACCTTCCTGAGTCCATTCTTAAAGGACTGAACAGCTCTCTCTACCAGCCCATGTGTGGATGGGTGGTAGGAAGCAGATGTTATCTGTTTGATCTCATTAGCCCTCAAGAAGGCCTGGAATTCCTCACTGGTAAAGACATTAGCATTGTCAGAGACCTCGATCTCAGGCAGTCCATGTGTGCTAAACAAGAAACAAAGCTCCTCGGTTGTTATAGATGAGGTAGCTACTCTGACTGGAATGACTTCCATCCATTTAGAATGTGCATCCACCACAACAAGGAACATTGACCCAAGGAAGGGACCAACATAGTTGATGTGTTGTCTGATCTAAGGCCTTCCTGGCTATTCCCTTGGTGATAGGTCTGCTACTGGAAGGAATTTTCTTAACTGTTGGCATGTGGCATGGCACAGTACTACTTACTCCATCTCTCTATCTAGACTTGGCCACCAGACATAACTTCTGGTTAGAGTTTTCATTCGGGTCATCCAAGAGTGTGTTCTGTGCAGTTTCTCCAGGATTAACCTTCCTGCCTGGGAATGTATTACAACTAGGGTGACCAGATGTCCCAATTTTATAGGGACAGTCCCGATTTTGGGGTCTTTTTCTTATATAGGCTCCTATTACCCCCGACCCCCTGTCCTGATTTTTCACATTTGCTGTCTGGTCACCCTAATTATAACTCGTGATCCCCGGAGGAGAACTTTGCTTCGGAAACTTAGTTCACAACCCCTGTGAAAATATGGATGTGTGTCCAAAGATACTATCAACTTGGGCCACCCATGAGAGACCTGGGGCAGAACAGAGCCATTCGCGGCTTATCGATCGGCTGATATTGGTAGACAATTAGCAATAATGCCCAACATTGCAGGCATGGCGGCCACAGGAGGAATAGCTTTGACTTCATCCAGAAGTCCCAAAAGTGGCTTGTGGTCAGTTGTTATAGTGAAGTATCACCCATAGAGATATAGATGGAGCTTCTTGACAGCAAAGACAATATCCAATCTTTTGTTATCTAACTGGGGATACCATTGTTCTGCTGACAATAAGGAGCGTGAGGCATAGCAGAGTGGCCTGTCAGTCCTATATTCCATTCAGTGTGAAAGTACAGCGCCCGCACCATAGAGTGAAGCATCGCAAGTAAGTAACAGGTCACACTTGGGGTCAAAATGCAGTAGGAGTTTGGCTGACTTCAGAAGCCCTTTGGTTTCTTTGAAGGTGATCTCCTGATCATTACCCCAGTGTCACTCTGCACCATTTTTGAGCAGTGCGTGAAGGCAGGCAAGCATCATTGACAGATTTGCTAGGAATTATCCATAATAGTTTAAAAGGCCAAGGGACGTCTGCCTTGAGCTCACTCACAATTTTTGGAACTGGAGCTTTTTTGATGTCTTTAACCTTCTCTTCCAGTAGTTACAGTTCTTTCCCAAAACTCAATGTCCGAAATAAACCACCTCCTTAGCCATGAAAACGCACTTTGAGCACTTGAGTCACAACCCCACTTCCTTTAACCTTTGTAGGACTGTTCTAAGTTCCGTAGATGGTCCACTTTTGTCTCTCCTGTCATAAGAACATTGTCCTGACCTTGCGCAATCCAACCAATAACTCTTCCATGACTCTTTGAAATATAGTTCAAGCAGAGGAAATCCCTAACAGTAAGCAGGTATACCTATAGAGTCTCTTATGTGTATTGACAGTGATCACAGCCTGCGAGTCTTCATCCAGGACTACCTGTTGGTAAGCCTGTGGCATATCTAGCTTGGTAAACAAGACTCCACCCATTCGCTTGTTGTAAAGCTCTTCTGTGCAGGGAATCAGAGAGTGCTCCAAGTGGGTAGCCTGGTTTGCAGTTTGTCTGTAATCACCGCACATACCTATGGAACCGTCAGCTTTTGCTACCGGCACTACCAGAGCAGCCCGCTCAGAGGATTTCACTTGTTAGATAATCATAGACTCATAGACTTATAGACTTTAAGGTCAGAAGGGACCATTATGATCATCTAGTCTGACCTCCCGCATGATGCAGGCCACAAAAGCCGACCCACCCACTCCTGGAATAATTCTCTCCCTTGACTCAGCTGTTGAAGTCCCCAAATCATGATTTAAAGACTTCAAGTTGCAGAGAATCCTCCAGCAAGCGACCCCTGCCCCATGCTGCGGAGGAAGGCGAAAAACCTCCAGGGCCTCTGCCAATCTACCCTGGAGGAAAATTCCTTCCCGACCCCAAATATGGCGATCAGCTGAACCCCGAGCATGCGGGCAAGACTCTCCAGCCAGACACTCAGGAAAAAGTTCTCTGTAGTAACTTTTAATATCCCATCATTGACCATTGGTACTAATTACCAGTGATGGCACGTTATTGACCTATTGACTAAGATCACGTTATCCCATCAAACCATCCCCTCCATAAACTTATCAAGCTTAATCTTAAAGCCAGAGAGGTCTTTCGCCCCCACTGTTTCCCTCGGAAGGCTGTTCCAGAACTTCACTCCTCTGATGGTTAGAAACCTTCGTCTAATTTCAAGCCTAAACTTCCCGACGGCCAATTTATATCCATTTGTTCTCGTGTCCACATTAGTACTGAGCTGAAATAATTCCTCTCCCTCCCTGGTATTTATCCCTCTGATATATTTAAAGAGAGCAATCATATCTCCCCTATCCCTGTGGTCCCTAAACGTTGGAGTTCCTCTTCTACCCTGGCTTGTAGAGCATAAGGAACAGGGTGGACCTTGCAAAATCAGGGGTGTGAAATGGTATCTACACATTTTTTTTCACCTTGAGATTCTGGAGTTCTTCCAGCTCCTCTCTAAATACTTACTCATATTTTTTCAAAAGGTCATTGATTGATCTTGTGCTTATGTTATACAATGCTCCCAGGAGTCTTTTTCAGTCTTGCTTTAAGGTGGAGAGCCAATACTGTCCAAAAAGGTTTGGTCCTGCCCCAGCTACCACAAAGAGAGGGAGACGAGCCCCCTAGACTGATACCTCACCTCGACTTCCACCCTCTCCAATATGGGAATTTTCTCTGCAGTGCAGGATTTGAGTATAGCTCAGATAGGGGATAAAGTCAAGCTGGGGAATGCATCAGCGATATCTTTATAGGTCTCTTGCACCAACACCATAGCTGCTTCCTCTATGTCAAGCTCCATTTTTCACATTCTGCCCATTCAGCTGTATCTTGACTAGGATTGGTCCCTAACAAGAATTCATTTGATTCACAAGAGCGAGCAGCTCATAGAATCATAAAATCATAGAATATCAGGGTTGGAAGGGACCTCAGGAGGTCATCTAGTCCAACCCCCTGCTCAAAGCAGGACCTAATCCCAACTAAATCATCCCAGCCAGGGCTTTGTCAAGCCTGACCTTAAAAACCTCTAAGGAAGGAGATTCCACCACCTCCCTAGGTAACCCATTCCAGTGCTTCACCACCCTCCTAGTGAAAAAGTTTTTCCTAATATCCAATCTAAACCTCCCCCACTGCAACTTGAGACCATTACTCCTTGTTCTGTCATCTGGTACCACTGAGAACAGTCTAGATCCATCCTCTTTGGAACCCCCTTTCAGGTAGTTGAAAGCAGCTATCAAATCCCCCCTCATTCTTCTCTTCTGCAGACTAAACAATCCCAGTTCCCTCAGCCTCTCCTCATAACTCATGTGCTCCAGCCCCCTAATCATTTTTGTTGCCCTCCGCTGGACTCTTTCCAATTTTTCCACATCCTTCTTGTAGTGTGGGGCCCAAAACTGGACACAGTACTCCAGGTGAGGCCTCACCAATGTCGAATAGAGGGGAACGATCACGTCCCTCGATCTGCTGGCAATGCCCCTACTTATACAGCCCAAAATGCCGTTAGCCTTCTTGGCAACAAGGGCACACTGTTGACTCATATCCAGCTTCTCGTCCACCGTAACCCCTAGGTCCTTTTCTGCAGAACTGCTGCCTAGCCACTCGGTCCCTAGTCTGTAACAGTGCATGGGATTCTTCCGTCCTAAGTGCAGGACTCTGCACTTGTCCTTGTTGAACCTCATCAGGTTTCTTTTGGCCCAATCCTCTAGTTTGTCTAGGTCCCCTTGTATCCTATCCCTACCCTCCAGCGTATCTACCACTCCTCCCAGTTTAGTGTCATCTGCAAATTTGCTGAGAGTGCAGTCCACGCCATCCTCCAGATCATTAATGAAGATATTGAACAAAACCGGCCCCAGGACCGACCCTTGGGGCACTCCGCTTGAAACCGGCTGCCAACTAGACATGGAGCCGTTGATCACTACCCGTTGAGCCCGACGATCTAGCCAGCTTTCTATCCACCTTATAGTCCATTCATCCAGCCCATACTTCTTTAACTTGCCGGCAAGAATACTGTGGGAGACCGTATCAAAAGCTTTGCTAAAGTCAAGGAATAACACATCCACTGCTTTCCCCTCATCCACAGACCCAGTTATCTCCTCATAGAAGGCAATTAGGTTAGTCAGGCATGACTTGCCCTTGGTGAATCCATGCTGACTGTTCCTGATCACTTTCCTCTCCTCTAAGTGCTTCAGAATTGATTCCTTGAGGACCTGCTCCATGATTTTTCCAGGGACTGAGGTGAGGCTGACTGGCCTGTAGTTCCCCGGATCCTCCTTCTTCCCTTTTTTAAAGATGGGCACTACATTAGCCTTTTTCCAGTCATCCGGGACCTCCCCCGATCGCCATGAGTTTTCAAAGATAATGGCCAATGGCTCTGCAATCACATCCGCCAACTCCTTTAGCACCCTCGGATGCAGCGCATCCGGCCCCATGGACTTGTGCTCGTCCAGTTTTTCTAAATAGTCCCGAACCACTTCTTTCTCCACAGAGGGCTGGTCACCTTCTCCCCATACTGTGCTGCCCAGTGCAGCAGTCTGGGAGCTGACCTTGTTCGTGAAGACAGAGGCAAAAAAAGCATTGAGTACATTAGCTTTTTCCACATCCTCGGTCACTAGGTTGCCTCCCTCATTCAGTAAGGGGCCCACACTTTCCTTGACTTTCTTCTTGTTGCTAACATACCTGAAGAAACCCTTCTTGTTACTCTTAACATCTCTTGCTAGCTGCAACTCCAAGTGTGATTTGGCCTTCCTGATTTCACTCCTGCATGCCTGAGCAATATTTTTATACTCCTCCCTGGTCATTTGTCCAATCTTCCACTTCTTGTAAGCTTCTTTTTTGCGTTTAAGATCAGCAAGGATTTCACTGTTTAGCCAAGCTGGTCGCCTGCCATATTTACTATTCTTTCTACACATCGGGATGGTTTGTTCCTGCAACCTCAATAAGGATTCTTTAAAATCCAGCTCATCTGGTTCCTCCTTCTCCAGTTCAGGGTCTCCAGCTGATGCTCCTTCCACATGGTGCATCCTATTCCCCTTTGTCTTCCAGGTATCCCTGCATTCCCTGACTCTAATTCTGCAGCCCCTAGCCAAATGTCCCTTCTTTTTACAATAATGACACTCTGAGTCTTTATGCTGCACTCCCCAGGTGAGAATGATTCCCCGCCACATCGGTAGCCCACTCTTTCTCCCTCTAGCATGAGAAGATCTGGAGGTTGGACCTTCCTAGTGTCTCTGGCAGCCATCTCCAGCACCACAGAAATATCCATGGCCTTGTTGGAGTGTTAGAGTGGGCTCTGCCAGAATCAGTCCCTGCATAGCTTCATTATTGATGCCATTATTGATGGTGACACAGCATATCCTCCCAACCATTTCCAAATTCACGCTGGGCTGTCAGATGGCATAGATTTACCACAAACTGCGAGACAGATTAATTAGGCACCCTGATGCAAGAGTAAAATTTAAACCACAGGACACAAACAGGTGGTTTTGGTTCATAGTGAGCCTTCTCTGCTTTTAATTATAGCATCCAGTGTCACCCTTTCAGGAGTTCTTGGCTCTAGGAGATCACGAATCAGTCCATCGGTCTTGCAACCCACAGCACTGAGGAGCATAAAACTTCCATTTTGTCTCATCCATTACACCATTAGCCAATAGATAACAGTAGGCGTGTTCTACATAGCGTGTCTATGTTTCTTTTTGAGGCTCGAATTCATCTTTCCTGCTGTAGCACATCATTCCCTAGTGTGGCTGAAGAACCCAGAGTCTGCACCTCCATGCTTCTCCTGAAACTCATTCTGGCTTTTCAGGGCTCCTAGGACCCTTCTCCTCTCTCAGGAAAGCAGCCAGTCCCGGGAAGCAGCTCCTCAGGGTACTACAGCACTGACAGTACTGCGTCTGTGTACAATGTGTTGCACACATCAGCAGCAAACCTCGCCAATATGTTACAGCCTTGCAGAGTATTTAGGCAGCACAACACATCAGCTCTGATCTCAACAACTGCTTCTTTATTAACTTCCAAAATGGCTCCTGGGGACCAGGCAAAACTACCCATCCCGGAATATGTGTTTAAAGACTATTCTGAAATAAGTATCCTAAACCTTCAGGATACAACAAGGTTCCATAGGCCTCTGTCCTTGGTCACCTTCTCTTCTCCCTCTGAACCTTATATCTGGGTAATCTCATCTGCAAACACAAATTCAGCTACCATCTCTGTGCTCACTTCTCTACTCCAGAACTGTCGCTTTCTGTCCAAACTCAAATCTCAGCCTGTTTCTCTGACATCTCCTCATAGGTGTCAAGTTGACAGCTGATGCTCAACATGGTTAAAACAGAGCTCCTAATCTCGCTCCCTTCCCCACCCCCCAGCCCTTCCCACTACCTCTTTTCTCATTCACTGTGGACAACACCACCATCCTGCCTGTCACTCATGCCTGTAACCTGGGCCTTATTTTCAACTCAGACCTCATTCTAGGTCCTCACTTCCAGGCTAGATCTAAATCTTGCTGATTCTGTCTGCATAACGTCTCTAAGAAACGGCCTTTCCTATCTATCCACCCAACTAAAACTCTCCTCCAGGCTTGTGTCTCAATTGTGTCTCAATTACTGCATCTCTTTGGCCTTCACAAATGCAACCTTGCCCCATTCAGAGCCATTCAGAATGCTGCTGTGAAGATCATTCTCCAAGCCTGTCGTTTTGACCACGGCGCCCTTCTCTTTGCATTCCTCCACTGGTCTCAAACACAAGCTGCTTGTCTTCACTCTCAAGGCCCTTCATTCTCTATCCCTACCCTGCCTATCATCTCTCATTCACTATTAAGATGTCGACTCCTGTCTCTGATCTGCCCATGATGCAAGCCTCCATCTTGTTACATTTTCAAACAAGCGCCTTCATGCTTTGTCACATGCTGCCCCGCACACTTGGGATGTGTTCCCCGTAAACATCCACAAAGCTACCTTATTATCTTCCTTCAAAACCCTCTTTAAAATTCCCCTTTGCCGTGATGTCACCAAAACACTTGACAGTGGTTAGGCCACTGATGTGCTGATATCTCAGTCTATCAAGCTGACCAATATCGGCTTGTTATTTCCTTGTACTCCCATTCCATCTGTTTGTATCCATCTGTTGTTTCTTATCTTATATTTCGATTGCGAGCTCTTTGGGGCAGGAACTGTCTGTGTTCGTAGAGCACCTAGCCCAATGGGACCTTGCTCCGTGACTCGGGCTCCTAGGGGCTACAGTAAAACAAATCAGAAGTTATAATTAATAATCCAAACTGAAATCAGAGTGCCCACAGAAGGGTTTGCATCAGTTTAGCTAAACCAATTTAAGTTAAACTGCTGCAGCTTCTGTGTGTGCACATGATTTTATTTTATCACGTGGCTGTGTGAATGAATAGTCAGAGATGTCTGCTCTGTCTTCATGTGACAGTGATCTCATTTTTACCATTGGGAAACATGGGGGCAGAGGTTCACCATCATTTCATGTGCCCCCACAAAAAGACATCATCCCCACTCAGATCCCTGGAGCTTCCTTCCTTCCACAGTCCCTCTCCTAAAGACAGAGCTCTGTTGTGGCTGGCCTTGCTCTATTGCAGAATGGGATGGGATGGGATGGGATGGGGAGCGGGGAAAGCCATAATCCCCGGGGCTAGACTGTGAGCACATTGTCCAGTGGAGATTGGAGCTGTCACTGGTGCTAGACGCCCCCTTCCATGCCTGCTGCCAGGGTAGGGCTGCGGGAAGGAGCACGTACTGCATCTGTGTATATGGTGGCTTCGCTCCTGCTCTGACGTATGCTCCATAGGGCTGCTGAAGGACTTTTGACTGAATTGGCATAAACTAGCTCAGGGGTTCCTGTGGCGGCTCAGTCCCTCTGCACCCCTTGTAGAAATATGAGTGCAGTATTTTAAAGTAACTTCCCAAGCCCCACAGTGTGGCTGTTGTGCGAGGGCATGTTTTGGAACATTGCTCCACGGGACTGCAGTGCTTTAATTGTAAGAGATCCTTGAATGTGGGCTGGGTGTTAAAAGTCACAGTGACTGCTTCTTTAATCATCAGTCCCCCTATTGGACTCCCTCCCAGCTCTTATCATTCATACTCATTTTCTCTGCAGTGTCCTCTCCCTTTGGACCACTGAGTCTGGTTACCAAGGATCTTCTCTTAATCTGGACCAGAAAGGAAACATTCACAGGGATATCTACAGTCTCTAGATTAGCAAGATTATATAGCTGAATTTTCGCTGATTTTATTTATTAGTGATTTATGTACTAGGGAGGTGGATTTATGGATAGAGACGTGTTTATTACAGTGGATCCATTAGCACAGCTATAGTTAGGAGTCTGTCAGCATTTCATTATAAATCAGCTTTTTGACAGGTTTATAACAAGACTGTAGAAATTATCTACTGGGTGAAATGTGCCATTGAGTCTGAGCACATTTTATTTTTGTACAGGGTTGTATTTTTTCATTGCTAGAAATTAGATCACTTTTTTAGAGTCAAGGAAAGACTAGTATTGTGGTGCCTTTATTATACTTTCTAACTACACACACACATTTCAGAAATGCCAGGCACAATAATTTGTATGTTGAATTGGTTTGCTCTAATACACTTTGCTGCAGGTGCTTATTAAATAAAAATTACTGTTGGGCTGCATTAATAATACAATTTTCAGTGAGGAAATAGCAGGTCAGTGAGAGAGCCTACTTGGAGGACAAGGACAATTAAATTCTCTCCTTCCCCATTACCAGAAATACTCCACGCTTTGTCTTTAGAAAATCGAAATTGACAACAGGTACCG
Source organism: Platysternon megacephalum (assembly GCA_003942145.1). Lineage (NCBI taxonomy): Eukaryota > Metazoa > Chordata > Testudines > Platysternidae > Platysternon > Platysternon megacephalum. Next base: position 861,187 of record QXTE01000338.1, read on the forward strand.
ACATTTACATATTAAGGGCCAAATCCCATTCACATTGGAGTTTTGCCTTTGGCTTCCGTGGGCCCTAAATAAAGACTCTGCAGTACTGAAATACGCTGAGCAATCATTCTCTATCACCTTCTCACCGAAAGGCCATGTCTACACTAGGAGCACTTTATTGCTATCGGAATACCAGTATACTGTATCGTCAAAGAGCTCCTCGTATGAACGCAGCAATCCTGGAAAAACTGCCCTTTATACCTGTTTAGTAAAACCACTAACCATGACCAGAACAAGCTATAGTGTAAAAACACATTCCCTAAACTAGGGACTTCGACCAGCTATGTTGTTCAGAGATCACATCTTTTCACACCTCTGACTGACGTAGCTCTGCTGGCAGAAGCCTGGGGTGTAGATCAGGCGTCAGAAATATACATCTAAATAAAATGAAAAACGTGTATTAAACACTAGCAAATTCTACTGCCACTTGTTAAAGTTGATTCCTCTTACCCTGTATGAAACAAAAAATCTTTGAGGGTACAAATCTCTGAACAGCCCTTAAGAACCGCTGGCTATTATATTTTCAACTAATCTGGTTTAAAATCAGCAGGCTTTATCTCCGAAAGTAGTCAAGTAAAAAGGGGAAAGTGGGAAGGAATATGTTGCTTTGTGTAAAAAATTGCTCTGAAGTCACCTTTTTACTGGCAGGAGCACATTTGATGTGTATCATCTCACACACACATTCATTTTTAAATGGTATTATACCATTGGGCTGGAAATTAAGGGAGAGGGGAAAAAGAAAAGTCTCCCTGGTATATAAAGCACGCTGCTTGATGACAGTTTCAAGTCCCTTGACAGTTCTCTATAAAAAGACCTTGCTTACCAGAGCTCTAAGATTTGGCTAAAAGCAAAACACCTAATAATGTCATTCTCCGCTACTCTCTTCTGCTGTGACAAGTTCTCAGAAGGAAAATGGAAATGAAAGTCTGCATTTTTCAGAAGAACAGCTGACCTGAAGAAGAGCTCTGTGTAAGCTCGAAAGCTTGTCTCTCTCAGCAACAGAAGTTGGTCCAATAAAAGATATTCCCTCACCCACCTTGTCTCTCTTTTTCAGAAGAGGCCTATCAAAGGGCTGCGTTGATGGAGTATTTGGAGTGGAATTTTCCAAGTGTACCCACCCACAAAAGATTGTCTCTCTGTGTCTGGGTGAGCAGCTCTCAGGCAAGGCCGGAGAGTGGCTCCTCTAGCAGAAACCACATGCCAGATCCAATAGCTTTGTTAGGTGCAATGATCTGTTTGTCAGACTCTAATAACCTTTTCCATGGGGAACAGTGCATGGCTGGCATGAAGAATTGGGATACAACTGTCAGGCAATTAATAGCTCTTCTTTTCTGCGGGTTATTTCTCAAAGACTTGTTTTAAATTGCAAAGTGCTTCATAAAAATGTTCTGAGGCCTTGAAGAATGTCAGTGAAAACATGAATATCAAAGTAAATTGGCGAATAAATTCAGACTTCTCAGTGCATTAAGAAGGAAGCTGTCTCTAGCAACAATCCTTGCATGACCATCTTTAGGAGACCTTTCCAAGTGCCGCTGTCTTATCATAGTTGTCTAGGAGACACCTGACAGCTTGCGAGTCATCTTTTTTGCTTGCCGGGTGAAATTCTTTGTGCAGTAAATTCCACTAGGGATCCGGGGAATCATTCTACACTGGTTTGTGATTTACATAGAAACCCCATGGGCTAGACCCAGACTTTGCTGTGCACCACAGAGGGGCACTGGAGTTGTCTGAGGGATGAGAAAAGCCGTAATGCCTCAGCATTGGCATGTCCCCTTCCATGCCCAAGCATCCATAGGGCTCTGCTCCTTTGCACCCATGTTAGCAGAGGGAGGGGTGGAGAGGGAGAATGAGTAATTGTCTTTATTTTAGAAAACCTTTGTACCCTCGATACACTGACTAACTTTCAGAAGCATTTTTATTTTATTTTATTGTCAGTTATAATATATTTCCCGACAGTGTTAGAGAATATTTCTCCTCGTACCGAACCTTGAACAGAAGGCAGATTTGGGACATTTCAGCTAAATCCAATCTGCTAACTGTAAACCCCTTTTCCTCTCACTCCTCAATTGCTTGGGCCCCAGGACATAAAGCACTTCAGCAAGTGCTTAACTTTAAGCACGTCCCCTGGCTTAAGAGCCTGAGCTACAACATCAGAGCAACATAACTGCGAGCCCTGCAAGCTCCCCGGATGGGGAGGCTTGCTCTCAGCTGCAGTGTAGACATACCCATTGATTCATACTGAGGAGCACTAGAGATTGGACATTTTAGAATGTGTAGGGGAGGACTGGACATTGGTCACTCACGCAAGCAGATTTAACCTGGGACCCTGACTTAGGCCCCGAGTCAGCAATGCAACTTAAGCATGTGCCTAAATCCATCCTTCTTCAGCAAAGCTCTTAAGGACATACTGAAGACTCACCAAAGTCAAGGGGACTTAAGAATGGAAAGTTAAACATGTGCTTTCTTGGGGAGGGATGAACTTAGGATCATGCTTAAAGTTAAGCACATGCTGAAGTGGTTTGCTGTTTTGGGGCCCTGGCAATGGAGGAGTGAGAGGAGAAGGGGATGTTACAGTTATCAGGTTGGATTTAGCTGACAGGTCCTTTATAATGAAAAGCTTGTGTGTCATTTTAGGAAGCTGGTGAATGGACTTTACTACCTAGCATTCAAAGACACATTGTCTCTATCGCCATTAGCAGATTGCATTAATCTTAAAGAGTTAAAAGATTAAACTGAAATTAGGAGTAGACCAATAGAAATTAGTAGAGTTAGTATATTTCTGTTTATCTACAGAATTTGAGTGCACACCTGAGACTAATAAGAAAGATTCTACAGCTAAAAGGGGAAGAAAAGCAGACTTTGAATCAACACATCTCTATGGGATGGAAGTATTTCATTAGTCCATCTGATAAGCAAATAGATAGATATCACCAGCATATAAATCAAGACTAAAGCATTACTTTATTGAACTTATAATATAGCACTTGCTACAATAACAGGCAGGAGCAGTAAAAGCTTGGCAGACTGAGCAGTAACACTGACCTAGACTGCATGTTTTATGAAGCACTTCACTACCTTATTTCAGTTTAACTCAAGTCACAATGGTTAAGCGTAGGGGTATTTTATAATTGAATGTGTTGTTTAAAACAGGTGAGACACACAAATAGCAAAACATTTCACATAGGAAGACAAAACCATAGAGCTGAGAGGAAAAAGAGCCTCTAACCAAGAATAAGAGCTCCAGTATGCGCACTTACATAGTTGCTGGCTCAGTCCTGTAATCAGATCCAGGCAAGCAGACCTTAGCAGTCAGCAGGTGCAAGGGTTTGCCTCTGCAGACCTAGCTGCAGGATTGGGACCTATGTGTGTTAGTGTTTCCCCTTTGGGGGAATTGTTATTGCAGAAACCAAACAAGAACAGGTGTTTGTTAATGCTTTTGGAATTAAAATCATTGTGTACATTTATTTACTGTACACTACATTTGTGGGATAGAAATGATAACGATGATATCGGTTATATTACAATCATACCCAGAGAGTCGAATCAGGATCAGGGCACCATTGTGGTAGGCACCGCGGCTTGATAAAGAGCAAGGCTAGACCCTTTTCATGTCTAGTTGGCTGGTTCAAATCCAGGTCAGCTTTGTAGAGACCTCTGTAGCAGTGTGTGCCTCTGATGTCTCTTCATTGGCCTGTATGAAATAGGGCTCCTGGTGCTCTGGGGGCATCCGCCCACTTCCTAATAGGCAAGTGTCCTAATTACAAAAACATCACTCCAGTTGCCTCTTACTGACAATCTCATTGGCAGCCAAGGGAGATCTGGGTGTGGTTCTGTGAAGAGAATTCTGGGAACAGTGAAAACTGAATTCCTGTGTAAAAGGAGAAACCTAAAATGTAGCCTTGCCGGGGCTGTAATGAAAGGGAGCCATCTTGTTTCTCCAGAGTGCTCAGGGTCTTGTTGCTATAGAGCTCTCACTCCATGTGCAGTCACATCCTTCTCATCATCCCTGTTGAGGCAGGGATCCCCATGACTCATGGGCCCACTGTGGCTGCACTTCTGGCTCCATTTCCTGAACTAGCTCCGTTATCCTATTTCATATTATCTGTCTCTTTTTGTGAGTATCATTAGAAACCTTCCAGGCTTGTCTTCTCTTTGGGGCAGCAGAAACGTGTCAGCGTGTTACACCGAGCTATATAAGCAGTGCCTAGGGCATTCACAAGGGATCGTTTCCTTTTCGTAGAGGCCGGCCAGTATTATGCAAGTGTGTTGAACAGGAATAAAAATGTAAGCACTTAACTATGCCAGGAAAGTTCCTGGCATTTGCCTTCAAGGTTTCCTGCCCGCATCTATGGTGCATAAGGATATGTAGTGTATCTGATTCATTTCCCACTAGGTATCAATCTGCCGTACACCTGAGAAAGCTGTACTAAGAAAAAGAAGGGGTATATATGTCTGCTGTATTCCTAGAACTGTACTTCTGACATGAGCATCTCTCAGCAACTCGAGTGATAACTGGGCCATATCAATAGCGTCTGCAGGTGCCATTTGTGATGTAGATAGACAATGTAAGTGTGGGTGACATAATAGGCTCTAGCTGAGGGTTCCCAATACAACATGTGCAGAGTCTGGTGGTTTAGTTCAGTCTGTTCACCCGAGTTAAGTGATCAGCCCCCAGTTCATGGAAAAAGACTGTTTCTCAGATATGTCATCTGATTTCTTTCTTGTCTCATTTGCTCTGCTTTACTCTTCTACAGAAGGAAGAATGAGGCCTTCTGAACAGTACTCAGAGCATGAGGCTTTGCTCCTTCTTTTAAATCTATTTTCATAGGTTCTCGGGGCCTGGTTTTCATTTACACAAGGACCCCTGTAGGCATTGTGAAGAGGCCTCAAAAAGAGTATAAATTACATTCACGCCCACTTTAAAATGCCTTTGCCCAGCCAGAGCTGGGCAAAGGGACCTAATGTAAATGAGAATAAGGCCCACTGTATACGAGACCATTCTCATCGAACACATTGCAGACTTCCGGGATTCTTTGCACATTTATATCATGAATTTTCAGCTCAGTAAATCATTTGCATTGGCCTCCTGCCTGCACAGGCTTTAAATGAATGGGCTGTGATGAGCCACAAACTCAGTATACTTGGCCACCCAGATTGTTCAGGATAACGTGTATTCTCCAGCTCGGGGTGGAAGTCAGCTTTTGGAATGTCCCTTCTATAATAGCAGTCGCATTTGCCTCCTTGTCAGTCCCATCCTCCAAGTGCTGACGTTTTCTCCGATGCTTGACACAGGCCCCAAATATAAGGCACTTACTTATTCAACTGTTGGTTTGCCATGCATGTTTTCAGAGCCTGCTTTCCTAGACACATGGCCTTTTGGCCACCACACCTTGTGCATTTTTTCTATCTGTACAATGTACCCCAACATGACCATCTATTTTGCTGTTCTTCTGTCATCCGATTGGATTGGGGGCATTTAAACCCCCCATTACCAGTGAATTTGCCGTCTCTTGCTGCATTGTTTAGCCTCTCCCAATTTCCCTGAAGTGAAAGCTGACCTCATTTGCAGCTTTGTAAAGAGTTCCTTGTCTGAAATCCAATTGCAAGCCAGGTCTCTCTCTGCTCATCTCGCCTAATCTCAGATTTCCCCAAATTTCTAATTTCCCCTGTGTTATGTGCAGTCGGGGCTCACGTCTCATCTCGTGTTTTCATATGAAAGACTAATCAGACTTCCTTAAAAACAGCCTCTAAATTTCCCTCCCTATCTCAAAAGTAAACAAAACAAAAATGTTCCTGGTCATGCTGCCTGGTGCATACGTCTCCTCTCAGCCCTCCGCGGTGAGCTGAGATGCTGTGCAGATCCTGCTGGAGTGCTGCTGCCAACTGGGTCAGTCTGTCGGCCTATCAGGGAGGAAGCGACCTGGCACAAGGAACTGAAGACTTAGTCTTTAGTTTTCTGCTTTTCTTTTCTCGGTTTGCACTCTTGAAGGGAAATTGCTTCTGACTCTGTGTCATGGAGGCGAGCGGGACAAACTGCGTTGGTTCAACAACAGTTTACATTCTCTCAAGCTTTCCTGAAGTTTCTATCTCCCAGACCCAGTGATTTCCTGTTTCCTTTTAGCTGGCCCTGATCTTCAAAGAGATAGTGCCACAGTAAGAGAGCTATAGAATCGTTCCCTGACTCTTACGGTACTTGATTCTGGCTTCTAAAGGCAAACTGGCTCCTTAAAAGATCATCTGTGAATTTACACTGAATATCATCCAGACGGTGACTAATATAATAGTCCTTCTTGAAGATTAAGGCTAAATATATATATATATATTTTTTAAAAGGTTATTTCCTATGGATTAGCCCAGACAGTGTGTTCTCGAAATGTGCCATTCAACAACAAAAGCCAAAGATCTTGTAACTCTTCAGCTAGAGCCTCTGAAGAGGACCACAGTGTGAGCTGGAAAGCTTGTCCCTTTCACCAGCAGAAGTTGGTCCAATAAAAGAGATTACTTCCCCCACCTTGTCTCTCTAAGGCAGGGGTGGCCAATCTGTGACTCCGGAGCCACATGCGGCTCTTCAGAAGTTAATATGCGGTTCCTTGTACAGGCACCGACTCCGGGGCTGGAGCTACAGGCGCCAACTTTCTAATGTGCTACAGGGTGCTCACTGCTCAACCCCTGGCTCTGCCACAGGCCCTGCCCCCAGTCCACCCCTTCCCNTATATATATATTTTAAAAGGTTATTTCCTATGGATTAGCCCAGACAGTGTGTTCTCGAAATGTGCCATTCAACAACAAAAGCCAAAGATCTTGTAACTCTTCAGCTAGAGCCTCTGAAGAGGACCACAGTGTGAGCTGGAAAGCTTGTCCCTTTCACCAGCAGAAGTTGGTCCAATAAAAGATATTACTTCCCCCACCTTGTCTCTCTAAGGCAGGGGTGGCCAATCTGTGACTCCGGAGCCACATGCGGCTCTTCAGAAGTTAATATGCGGCTCCTTGTATAGGCACCGACTCCGGGGCTGGAGCTACAGGCGCCAACTTTCCAATGTGCCAGGGGGTGCTCACTGCTCAACCCCTGGCTCTGCCCCAGGCCCTGCCCCCACTCCACCCCTTCCCGCCCCCTCCCCTGAGCCTGCCGTGCCCTCGCTCCTCCCCCTGCCCCTCCAGAGCCTCCTGCACACCACGAAACAGGTGATCGGGAGGTGTGGGGAGGGAGGGGGAGGTGCTGATCAGCGGGGCTGCCAGTGGGCAGGAGGCGCTAGGAGCCAGTTGCCGGGAGCTGATGGGAGGCTGCTGACGTATTACTGTGGCTCTTTGGCAATGTACATTGGTAAATTCTGGCTCCTTCTCAGGCTCAGGTTGGCCACCCCTGATCTAAGTGATGCTTAGTCTTGCCGGCAGCTTGGCGGCTGAAAGAGAGGAGCGCAGATTGCGTGTGTGACACTGGTCAAACAGATGCCAGCTCTGGCCAAGTCTGTAGGCATCAGCTGAGCACTGACAAATTCATAGCTGGAAACCAGACCAGCTCACCTGTCTGTTAATATTGTTCAAGACAGGTGTTAGACTGGTGAGGATGTGTTTAGTGTTTAGACTCTATAAAATGCTTCTAAGTTGCTACGTGCTTTAATCTTACTTGCAATGTCTGCATCCCATGCTACAAGGCAAAATATAAGTTTGTTTTAAAACTGCAAAAATGCCTGCTCTGAACTTGTAAACTCAGACGGGAAGAGAGGCTCCCCCACCCATCTAGGAGGGCTATCAAAATTAAGTGGGCCATTGTAGGACAAAAGCTTTGTTGACTGCCCCATCCACCCATGCAGAAGCACATGCAGAAGGACTCGTCCCATCGGTTGGAATGCTGGAAGAGGGAAACAAAAATAGTTGGCATGAAGATTTTTTTTCTCTTTGTTGTCCGGATTTTTAGAAGGGCTGGAGCTAAGAAGTAAACAGCAGAGATCCCCAGGGTCAGGCTGGGTTAGCCCTAAAAGACATTCAGTGCTGACAGATTGCTACATCTCCGTCATCTTTCGGAACCATAGACTGAACCTGTCAATAACTCTCTCGATTTCTTTTTCCTAGTTAATAAATCCTTAATTAGTTTATTGTAGGATGGGATATCAGTGTTGTCTTTGGTGTGAGATCTAAGGTACAAATTGACCTGGGGGAGGTGACTGATCTCTTGGGACTGGCAGCAACCTGAATATTTTGTGATTTTTGGTGTAAGTGACCATTTATCACTAAGTCCAGACTGCAGAGCCCAAGGGAAACTCCATGGTAAGACTGTTACAGGGATCCAGGAGTTCACATTTGTTACTAGGTTGGTGAACTCTAATTATAGAACACACCCCCAGTTTGGGGTGTCTGCCCCGTTTTTGACAGTCTGCCCTGAGGTAGGCACTCATGGTCATGAACCACTCCAGACAGAGTGACCGCATCCATGTGACATGCTTGTTGGAGAAGTGAAAGGCATGACACGCACACCTGATTTTCAGTTGTGAGGTGCTACCTCACATTGTACTGATGTTGCACATTAGTCTAGAAACGTTTGTGCTATGTCTGTGGCTTCGCAAGTATGTCACAAAAAGCTGAGACAACCTCCCCCCTCTCACATTTTGGATAGACATTTTCTATGCTATGGTGGTACAGTAGGTGGCCAGCACTTCTGAGTCAGTCGGAATTGATGCCCCAACATGGAGTCATGCTACTGGAGTTCTCAACCTTCTGACAAAATGGACAACCTGGCCATTCAGGGCCACTTTCTGCCACCTTACCTCACATTGAGTAGCACCTTATTTTACAAATAACCACCTGGAAAGATACTAGTCAACATGCGCAAGGTGGCAAAATCTTGCCCTAAAGATCCTATGGCATTGACCCCTGTGTTATGGCCAGATTCCAACTCACCATACATAATTGCATTCTGCCAACCGAAAATTTCCCCTGCAGTTTTAATTGGGTAATTTAGTCTTTGCTTCCTGTGCTAAAATAATATGTAGATTTGCAGTGTACTATTACAAACAGTGGTCACCTTTCACCTCAGAGGTGGCTGCATTTCACTGATGGATGAAGGTTATGGCCTTTCTATTGATTCAGTTTGTAAAATGCTTTGGGAGCCATCCGAATAAAAGGTTCTGGATAACTCTACCCATTTTCTCTTTCCAAAAGTCTGCGGCTTCAAACTATGATGACAAACGCATTTGGTGAAACTTGTGATTTTGTGATTCTTTGTGTCTTCCTCTGTTTGATTTGTTTTATATTTTGGCCTGCAGTGGTGTTTATTCTACCCGTTGTAGGGATCCTTGTATATTATGTTACAGCTTTTCTCACAGACGTGTGCACACAATACTGATTTGTGCATGTATATTATGAGATTTTAAATTGCTCATTTGAAAAGTTGCTTCTATATGTGCTTCAGTTTTGCACTTGACTAGAACAGGCCAAATTCATAAGTGTGCTCTGGCTGCTTTATGCCGTGCCTGTGATGCAAACCAGCTGCAAACCCGGCTCTTTAAAGCCCTTATTACTGTAGTAATTGGCCAGCTAAGCTGGAATTTTGGCTACATTGCATCACCAGCGTGATGCAAAGCAGCCAGAATATACTGATGAATCTGATCCTTTGACCTAAAATGCCTATTCATAATACACCAAACATTTTTCTCGGTTTTTTCTTGCCCAGAGGTCAATCTTATATTTTGAAATTTCAGTGTGTAGTTTTAAGCATGGCTAGAGTTTCCTTTTTAAAAGCATTAAATGTAAAGAAGATGGAACATATCCATCCATATTTCTGCTGAAATGAAAATTCTCCTGTGTGTTCCAAAATGACAGAGTTTGGAATTTTCAAAAGCAGTTGGTATCGGCCTAACTCTATTCCCATTGAAGTCAATGGAGGAGCTTCTGTTGACTTCAGTGGAAAATCTACCCAGCGTGTTGCTGTTTGTTTAGTGTTTGTATTGGGAACTTTTTACCCATTAGCAGCTATCTGCAAATACCTCTTCAGAGGATTTATATAAACATGAAGGAATCTTAACAGCATGTCTTGGAGTTGGGCAGAAAATTAAATATTATTAACTCTGTTTTATGGGGATCACTCTTGGAAGGTGCCAAGCAAAGAAGTCAATGGGAGTTGAGGATGCTCATTACTTAGCAGGATGAGCCTTCAGATGGTTAATCTGAGACATACAAGGATGAAGTGACTTGTCCAAGGCCATATGGGAAATTAATCCACCCTGCAGATCTTTCAGTTGCTTATTTTCAGGTCAGTAGGGAGTTGGGTTTGTGCATAGAATAGGGTGATTGAACTCCAGTTGGGAGAATGTGGGGACAGTAAGGCTGATTCCATTTAGGGATATGTGGTGTCATGGTTTCAGAATATGTCGTCTCTGAGTTGTCTCTTTTTTCATCTCTGTCCCTGTCTCTCTCGCTGGAGTGAGTTATAGCTAGGCTGCAGTTGATAGTGGTGTTTCGTCACAGAAACGTATGATATACCGAGCTTTTTCTCTCATCGCTTCTTCACAAAAGGAGACAAGGCTGTCTACTTACAATTCAGCAACTAATCTTATTCATGACCTATAAGCTGCCTTCAGAAAGAATGATGATCCTTTCTGTGCACTGAGGCTCGCACTTTATTTTCTCTTCACTTGAGCATTGACATCTTACCTGTCACCTTGGTTGGCTGAGAGTGTGTCCTCTGATGTTACACCGATGTCTGCAGAAACTAGATTAAAATAGGCGTAGGCTTCTATTGTGCGTAGATTGCACAGATGTTCACTAGCAATGAGAACATGGAGCCTTCTGAGAACTCTGTCGGTGGTAGCAGATTGAATCATAGGCACTTATAAAGGATCCGTGTGTCCTAAAGCTGTAGCAACATTATTATTTACTGTAGAGTTCCATTTTGGAAAAGGGGGGAGAGAGAATCCAAACTAGCATGCATTTCCATGTTTCAAGACACAGAAAGGTTAGAGATCTCCCAGGTAAGCAAAAAATTGCCATGACTTTGCAATGACTGTCTGATGTGAAATTGTGCTAAAGCTTAATTAAGAGATTGGGCTTCCCTGAGGTTTTGGGGTGGAGTGTGAAGCATTTTTTAGAGAACAGTATTAAATGTGTCTAAAACTTTTATGAGTTTGAGAAAGATAGTATCTAGGATACCTCTCTAGTCTTTTGTTTGTGCTCGAGTAGTTCCTTGAGAAGGGAAGAGATTTCATTGTCTTTCGTTGCCTTGCGAATATTTGCATTAATGAGAATGTTACATGTCATTTATGCTACGTCCAGTTGTTTAGTAAAGAAAATGTTGCTTGCAGTCATGAAAAAAGAAAATGGAACATCCAGTATTTTAAAATGCCTGCTTATGCCTGATGTTTATCGATTGTTTTATGATTTGTGGTTTATCCTTTAAGGAAATTAAGACGATGAATTAGGAAAAGTGGATCATGTAAATAGATTTGCATATCACTCGTGACTATTTAATACGGGCTTATAAAATAGAAATGAAATTAGGGTAAACATTTTGGCTGGATAATTAAATACGTAACAGAGGAATATGTTAGCTACTGCTGTGCTATGCCTTTCTGCCGCAGCTCCTTGTCAATACATTGTAAAATAACTCAGGCCCTCGGGGCCCCCTCTGAGAACTTTATGAGTTACGGAAGGCAAGAGCTATGGGGCTAGTTACAGATTTAGTGAAATCTGCTCTGAGAACCACCTGCTCCAGAACTCAACATTTCTTCCGCCATGTGGGTTTAAGGGAAACCTAATACCACGATTTTGGTGCTTTTTTAATTTAATTTGCAAAATAGACATGCAGCGGATAGAGTTAATACTGGTTTATCCACCAAAAATTATGCATCAAAGACAAGCTGTCTCCAGAACTAACTGACTGAGGACAGAGGTGGATTGAGACCGCAGTGCTAGTCTATCAGAAAGGCAGGAAAAAAACGTGCGTAAGATTTATAGGATACACCATGCCAAACTTAAGAGTGAGGGGGGAAAAAAACTCCTGGCAAAACTATGTAAATCCCTTCTATCCTGGGGTTTGTCTGAGAATGACAACGTATTCCCATCTCTCGCAATTTGTTCAGAGCCACTGCAGCCATCCAAAGTTCACTTTACATCAGCAGGGCACTAACGGTTACTTCCAAACTCCATGATGATCAATTTTGATCTAGCTGCTGCTTAAAGAAAAAGTGCCGAGCAGGATGACCGGAGCAATTATAGATAGCTACAGGCTCGTTCTCTACAACTATCCTTATAATTCAATTTCAAACATTCCATTAGTCTTCGTGGTAGTAATAGGGTTTGCCGGCAGGAGTTCAGGCAGACAATATTGCTTTTCATTTCAAATTAATGCATTAGATTTTTGAACCATAGGATGTATTCAGAACAATGGTCTTACTTTCAGGAAGAAATGTTTTAAAGGGGCCAAAAGGAGGGCAATATGCATTCAAGCTACATAGATTGAACTAAATTCAGAAAGGAGTCTAAGCTAGTAGTGTAAGTTACACCTTCCAGTCCCATCAGCACGTATGTATCACCTACCGAGACCCACATTCACTTCAATGTAAGCTTGGTCTCCACTTAAAACTTATACCAGTGTAGCTATTTCAGTTAGGGACGTAAAACGTTAACCGGTGAACCAGTAAGCATCAGTCTTACCGGTTAACCGCCTTAACCATTAACCTCAGCGGCCCGACGCCAGGCGGATCAGGCCCAGCCGTGGCCCCCGCCAAAGCAGCCAGAGCAGCGCCACCTGGCCGGAGCGGGCCCAGCCGCTTAATCCATTAACCATTTAAACAAAATGTTTTTAATCATTTAAACAGTTAACTTTTTAAATGGTATTTACATCCCTAATTTCAGTCCGGGATGTGAATGTTTCTGTCAGTATAGCCAATGTCATTTGGGGAGCTGGTGTTCCTACATTAGCAGAAAAACTCCCGTTGGCATGTGCTGCATCTATACTAGGTGGCTATGCTGATGTAGGCTGTAGACATAACCTTACACTTGACAGAGTCTTTGGACTACTACAGCCATGCCAACCCCCATAGGGTTGACCACAACCAGCTGACATGACGCACTCTCTACAGTAGGTGAAACATCCTGTTAAAACGTGTTAGCCAAGGCTTTTAAAACATGACCTATTTACCTAGGCTTGATATGGCCTTCATTTAACTGAGTCTAACTGAGGGGCAAGGGGAATGGAATGGATTGTTATCAGGATTTATTATTATTAATTGTTCACATTTCATTAGCGCCTCGGGGCCCCAATCAGGATCAGGACCCAAGATGTAACAAGTGGGTGCAAAGAAATAGAAGGAAGCAGGGGCGGCTCTATGTATTTTGCTGCCCCAAACACGGCAGTCAGGCGGCTTTCGGCGGCGCGCCTGCAGGAGGTCCGGCTGGTAACGCAGATTCGGCGGCGCGCCTGCAGGAGGTCCGGCTGGTAACGCAGATTCGGCGGCGCGCCTGCAGGAGGTCCGGCTGGTAACGCAGATTCGGCGGCATGCCTGCGGGAGGTCCGCCAGTCCTGCAGGCATGCCGCCGAAGGCTCCCTGACTGCTGCCCCCACAACGACCGGCACGCCGCCCCCTGTGGCTTGCCGCCCCAGGCACGCGCTTGGTGCACTGGTGCCTGGAGCCGCCCCTGGAAGGAAGGAGGGAGGCAGGCCCTGGAAAACAGCATTAGGAACTCAGGTTTATATGAATGAGCAAGCTATGTGCACAGCTGAATGGTTTTGGATCAGTTAACTTTAAAACAAAATTACAAAATATAAAATTAATACGATAAACCTTAGAAATCCCAAAGTCTAAACAGCTCGTAGACTTTGGGAGCTGGGCCTGACCTGGGAGTTTGGTCAGCAGTGTTATGGGAACCTGTGGTAAAGGACTTCACCTTGAACTCACTCTAGTTTCTCTTTATTTCTATTGTAACCATTTCTGACTTTAATGCCTTATACTTGTACTCACTGGAAACATCTCTCCTTATAGGTAAATAAACTTGTTTTATTCTTCAATCAAGACTTATCCAATGTTGTGAACTATGTGGGTAACTCCATTTAGGGTGGCAAGCTGTTGTATATTTAGCCTCTTAGAGGGGCAACGGACCTAATATATCTGGACTGTCTTGGAGAGGGTAGGAGAGTGCAGAACACATGGTTTTGGAGGAAATTCCAGGACTGGAAGCATGTTGAGGTCACCCTGCAAGTGGTAGCCAGGTGGTGGAAGTCAGAATGTGACTGATGTGTGGCTGGCAGGCTGCAGCTCTACACAGATGGGCGGGGGGGGGGGGGGGGGGGGGCCCNCTGCGTGCTTGAAGGCTGTTTGTGAGCGGCCCACTGGGAGCTACATCAGCAAAGCATTATGAGGCACCCAAGGGTGCAGCGCAGAGGTGACCCAGCCCCTCACTGGTTTGGATTGTATCCCAGAATGTCGTAATATCACATTATGTAGTATTATTAATATTTATTATTTAACATGTATATTGTGGTAGCACCTAGAGGTCAACCAATCGAGGGCCTCACAAAGATATAGTGACTGACAGTCCTTGCTCCGAAGATCTTATCACAATAGGCTTAATGCAATTGAAGTAATTTCACATGTAAATTACACAGTCCTTTTAATGAAATGTCCTTGAGCTCTGATAGAATGTACAGGTGCTTGATGGATTGCAGTATGGCATTTTAAACTCTCCCACTTTGTGTGCATGGAGCGTGTCTAAGGATTGTAACCCTCTTTGTGCTCTTTAAATTGGTCAGCACAATACGGCCTCGGCTAACTATTGTTTTCCATGACTCAGATTAATTCTAGGAGGCCACAAGCAGATAGCTCACAAGAATCACCAATTCTTCCCTACCCCATATCTCTTCCACACACATGCCTCAATTGTATTCAAATCCAAAGACTGTTCAGGAAAGAACCAAACCATCCTGAATTGTGTTTTCTCTCTTCCAGCCACTTCTACATCGACTACTGGGACAAGTCATCTCACAAAATGTGACATAAAGCAGAAAGCCTTCTGTGTCAATGGGGGAGAGTGTTACATGGTCAAAGACCTTCCAAACCCCCCCAGATATTTGTGCAGGTAAGAAGCCTTTAGCTTATTTTAGTGGAGCCACCATGTTTCTCATGTACTTTTTCTCAAAGTAACTGCTTTAATATCTGAACAGTTCTTTCTCCCACAAACGGCCCAGCAGATATTTAACAGAAGCATTAGATGCATCTTCACCTTTGTGTGGCAGAGAACTCTCTAGCTATTGAGAATGACCCCTGTGTAACAGGGCTTGTGTTCATTGCAATGTTAACTCGAGGGATAACTTGAGTTTTGCCCCTAACCTGCCTCCCACCCCCACACAGAATCTCTAGCTCAAATTAAGGGGTGCTCTATACTCGAGCTAGCTAGCCTGTCCGGGGGGTGGAGAATGAGGGAAGGGGGTGACGCCTGAGTGGTGCTGACACTTGGGGTTTGTCGATACTACAGTCCCGGTGTGTGATTGCAGCTCATGTAAACATATCCAAACTAGCTTTAATCTCGCTAGCTCTGGCCCAGAGCAGAGAAGCCGCTTGACACCCTTGAGTTAATAATGCAGTGGAGATGCAATAGCTCAAGTTACAACAACGCATCAACTGCTAATCCAATCACTGTGCTGCTAATCCCATCACTCTGTGTAGCTGGAGTGTTGTTTCACAGTGTGGTTGGTCTCACTTGAGAGGCTAGTCTAGACTAGTGGAATAACTCAAGTGTACTCACTGTTGCAATGAAGCCAAGCCTATGGATAGCTCACACAGTAGTTATTAAAACTCCACAGATGGTTTCATAATACAGGTAGAGCTATGTGCCCAACTGGTATTTGGATACCCTGAGATAACTATTATTTGAAATCTTGGCTGTTAGATCTTAGAGGACAGATATCACCGGTTAAATATACCCCCAGATAATGAAAAGATACATGGTAGAATAACTGTCAGATATAGCACATACTGTATAGCACATACAGTAGTTCATTTTTAGTAACATGTTGTAGTAAAATAAATGACTTATTAAAGATCAATTAAAATATTATTTAGAAAACTTAGTGCCGCCAGAAGATGTTTTGTTTTGAAGTTAGCTGACTACAAAGTCACCGTGTCTAATGAGGTCAAATTAATAACAGGAGTTGTTACATTGTTAAATGCATTATTTTGTAATAAGCAATGTAGATTGCCACCTGAACTCATTAGTGAATGTCAGTGTTTTAGATGCAGTGCCTTGATTCGGGAAAGCACTTAAGGATGTGCTGACGTTGATCTGTATTCAGGAATTCACTCAAGCACATGCTTAGCCTTGAAGTGCGTGCCTGAGCACCCTTCTTGAATCGCGGCCTAGTTTCGCTATCACAAACAACTCCGAATCATAGCATACATCAGCCCATTATTCTGCAGAAGATCCAGTATAAATACAGTTGCTGTGGCTGAAGTTTGCATCTTGCCATAGCACATTGTACAACAGGTACCTTCGGAGCTGTAGTGGTGCTGATAACAGACCAGAGCCGGATGCAACTGAGTGCTCTAAACTCTCACTGACTTCAACACATGGCATTCAGTACCCTGCAGAATTGAACCTTAAGGGAACTTTTCTCTGTAAGAATATTGGCATTTTCAAGAGAGGCAGCAGAAGCTAGTCAATAAGATACACAATCTGGTGTAATCACATGAATTTTCAGTCTTATAAAGGCTAAAAATCAAAACCCAATCATTGCAAAACCCAATCATTGCTCTTCTGCAACATCATGTAAAATGAGGGTGGAGAGACACCTTGCTTTCACATGGAAAGGAGAAGATAGAAATTGCTTCCAGGAAATACCGGCCGCACTCTAGTGAAACACTTTCTGTTCACTTCAATTTTGCCGTTTTCTATGGATCTTACCTGCAATTAACAAGATTTGTTTTTTCATGAATTCCCTGGCTGCTGGAATCATGACTATTTATTCTATGGCTGTTTATAACCATTTTCTTTAATGTAAAAGTACCAACTTTGTTTTTGGACAATTGTACTAAAATTACATGATCATCATAACCGAGCAGTGCAAGATGACCCAATTTTAATACTACACCCCGGGAACCTACCAGAAACCAGCTTCTGTGCTTCCACTTCTTCATTTCCTCCTCGTACCGCATTCAGAACATTTCATAGCAGCCCAATGGCTGTGCGCATAACACATTTGCTGTGTGCATAACATTTTCACTATTAACTGGTATTGCACTGTTGAATTTAGAGTCACCTCTTTTTCACTGTATCTCAGGACATTTTTTTTAAATTGCCAGATCTGACAGTGTTTGCTCTTTATTATTGTAATTTTATTTTATGTTAAATATCCCAGGCCCTCTCAAACGATTTTTTTTCCATGAAGAAAAGAAATAACTATTAAATCTAGAATCAGAATGAAAACAAAAATAACTCCCCAAAATTTGTGCAGGGCACTTTTCTGGGTAGCACAATAAATATCTGGAGAAGTCATTACAATGTAAAATCACAGGGCTTGATTCTTATTTATAGTAAAGCGGTGGAAAGGGACCTCACTATAAAGGAGAGCTAAGCTTACAATTAGTTTGCAATGCTTCTGCTATGTCTCTTTGATATTTACCAGCACTGAAGCTGTTTATACTGTAACAAAAAAAGACAAATGTCTCTGCGATACAGTGACATGAGAATCTGAATTGTGTTTTATTGGGTACATACTGCAAATCTGAAGAAACAAAATAGCATTATTTTCTTGCATGGTTAAAGATATGGATGTCTATTTTAAAGTGTTTGTTAAAACAAATATCTGTCAAGGACACATTGCTTCCTTCTACTGTGATAACAAATCTTTTTCCAGAATGTGCCCATGGAATCAGAAAACTTGAAAGATGGTACTTGCTCTTCATGTTTCTGCCTTGGTAGCAAGTTCACATTTTCCATATGCTCCATCTGTTGAGAGCAAAAACAAAATTTTTAAAGCATGAGTCTCATTGTTCTAAATTGTTTTTATCACAAATCAAAAAACGTGACTCCAATGCACAACCACCATGGAATTTTCCAGGCAATGTCTCTGGTCATGTAAGCCCCTGTGAATCTGTCTCCTATTGCTAAAGTCAGAAGTTGTGCAATCAAAAGTGATTTCCAAAAAACTGAAGGTATAATAATTAACACTGTGTCACGTTTTGCTTTCACTGATACTAGTATACATTTTGAGCAAAATGATTGTTTTAGAGATGTTTGCTAGTTACCTGGATTTATTTCTGAGATGTGTATATATCTACAATGGACTGTACCTGAAATGTTGCGTAGAGCGACATCTACAGTGGCACAGTGTTGTATACATTTCTCTTTTGTGTAATCTAAGTACAATCCTGGACTAAATAGAATAATCTCAGTCTAAAAAAGAGGGTTTGGAGGGGTTTTTTAAAGAGACATTGGGTAAAACTTTTTAAAGTGCCTAAATGAGAAAGGAGTCATTTTGAAAAGTGATTTAGGCACTTGTGCCCAGGTCCTCAGAGATATTTAAGTGCATAACTCCCATGGGAGCTAGACGCCTACACACCTTTGAGTATCTGGGCCTCGGAAGCCTGCACCTCATTGGATATGTCTACACAGCAATTGAACACCCATGGCTGGCCAGGGCCACCTGGTTTGAGTTTGCGGGGCTCAGGCTAAGGGCTTGGGACTCCACAAAGGGAAAGGGTCCCAGAGCCCAGGCTCCAGCCCGAGCCCAAATATCTACACAGCAATTTTTAGCCCCACAGCCCAAGCCCCGTGAGCCTGAGCCAGCCACGTCCATACCATGGGTCTTTCATTCCAGTATAGACGTACCCGTTTCCTTTCAGTAAGACTTAGGGTATGCCTACTCTGCAGTCGGAGATGTGATTGCAGCTGGAGTAGGCATGCCCACACTAGCTTTCATCTGGGTAGCCTGGCTAAATACAGCAGTGAAGACAGGCTGGCACAGACCCTGGCGTGGGCTCGCAATGCGAATAGACACACAGTCCCAGGCAACCTTGAACAGCCCATGCTGAAGCCTTGAACAGCCCATGCCAGGTCTTCGCTGCTATTTTTAGCATGCTAGCTAGATTAAAGCTAGGCTGGTATGTCTACGAGCGGCAGTCACACCTTTGACTGCAGTGCAGACATAAACGTCGGCTTCTAAGTGCCGACACCACTTCTGAAAATGGGGCTCATGTTTATACTACAGTATCACAGCGACAGGGCTGCAGCTGTGCTGTTGTAGCGCCTTACGGTGGATGCTTCCTTCATCGATGAAACAGCTTTTTCCATCGCTGTAGTTAATCCACCTCTCCAAGAGGCAGTAGCTAGGGTGAAGGAAGAATTCTACCGCTGACCTAACCTTCTCCATAATGGACGTTAGTTCAACCTAACTATCTTGCACAGGGCGCAACATTTTTCACAGCCCTGAGCAATGTAGCTAAGGCAATAGAATTGTTAGGTGTAGCCCACGCTTTAGGCTTTTGAAAAGTTTACCCAAAGTCTAATAGTGCCAGACCATGTGGTATTTTGACAATGCTGTGAAAAGGAGAGTGGTTAGCAGCTCTCTCTTATTTGGAGAAGACTCTATATAGTATTCTTCATGTTTTTGCAAGCCCTGTTTTGAACAGTCTTTCCATAACCCATTTTTGATTATGCTAATTTGATATTTCCTTAGTAACACACCACACAATTTGTGTTGCCTTTGCTGCTGTTCTTCCCTAAAAGTGATTTTATGCTACAGCTTCGGTGGTTGAAAACAGTGCTTCTTTCTACCAGATCGACATTACTTAACCTTGCTTAACAGCAAAAGAATGAATTTCTTATTTTTATAATTTTCTATATCCTTGTTTGCAAATGGAATGGGTAGAGTAGGAATTAATTAATGTGATGATCCAGAAAACTGTTAATTGAGGGGGGGAAAGGGAAGCTTATTACAGTGCTAACTGAAAGGTTTGCCAAGTCTGAGTGGGTCAAGAGGCAGGATAGTGTTAATAGTTCTGAACTAAGCAGTTAAAGGCACAGTTCTTACAGTGATTCATGTAAATGATAAAATATTCCTGTGCTACCTACCTGTACTACATATTTCCTTATAGTAAAGGGACTTGTTCTTGATCTTTTCTATTAATATGTCCAGTTAGTCAATACATGGAGACTAGTCTTTTTACAAAATTAAAAACCACTAAACACAGAAGTCATCGGGGATTAGAAAAACTTTTAGACATTATTCTTTTATCTGATCAAAGAAAGAGCTGTGGTCCTGATGATTTAAGCCATCTAATTTCTTTAATAAATAGTTTGTAGAGCCTCTAATTAGCCAGTAGAGAAGATACAGGCCCAGAGTAATTTCTCAGTTATACCAGTGTCAATCCAGAGCAGCTCTTATCCTCATTGGCCTTATTCTGATTTACACTGGTGTAACTGAGAGTTGGACACTGGCCCATATGTAGAAAAGGAAAGAATTGAAAATGCTATATGGGTAACCAAAAAGGAGAGTGATGACTAGTGACAGTGTTGTAGAAATTACAGTATAAGAAGGTGCTTTCAAATATTGCCTGTTCATACACGTGTAATCCAGAGGAGACAGCTTGACAAGCAGAATTGTAATCTGCACTGAATTTTGGTTGTCTGCAATAAAATGCCTTTCACATGCACAAATAATCAGAAGTGGAAATGGTCATCCGACCCCCTGTCCACACTGGGTCAGTCTTTATCCCTTGTTTGCAATGGTTGGCAACTGCATCAGTGTTGACAACAGTTTAAGTGTCAGTATAAACACAGCTAAACTGTTTTCAGCGCTGTGTCAAGAAGCCTGACCCAGATCAGACTGGAAATGATTTAGTGCCATCTGCACTAGCACGTAAATTATTGCCAACACCAATGCAGCCGCACCCATTGCTGACAACCGGAACAGAACAAGGAGCAAGCGGAGTGACTGTGGGCCTGATCCTGAGCCTTTTAATCAGCAAAACGCTCATAGACGTCATTTGAAGTTTGGCCTGAGTCAGGAGATGGGAATCCAGAGTAGGCATGAACATCATGCGGCCCTTCGTCTGAGATTTAGTGATGAAAAGCACTGTAGAAGAGCAAGGTATCATTACTACTACTACGAGGATGGGTACTTAACAGTATAAGCCTAGTGTAAACTACGAATTAAATTAACAGGATAAAATATCGATTGCAGTTTTGTTTCTTCCAGTTTGCTAATCCAAATCCAAATTCAACCTTCTTCCCTGCCCAGTGGCATAACCTTCCTCTGTCCTTATTATTTCATTCTTTATTGTATTTATCTATGGTAATGCTCAAGGATCCCTTTTGGGATCAGGGTCCTAATGTGCTAGGGCTATACAAACACATCAGAAAACAGGATCCTTGCTTTGAAAAGCTTAAAATCTGTTCCTTTGATAAACAGATTCATGTCTACGGCAATCAGTTTAGAAAAAACCTCTTCAGACACCCAAAATGTACCTGTATTGAAAGAAAATAAATCTTGTGCAATGCATCTGGACAAAGATGCATCCATTTGTATTTAACACTGCTTATCTTGGGCCTGGTCCACACTAGGGGGAGCTATCGAAATAAGATACGCGACTTCAGCTACAGGAATAGCGTAGCTGAAGTCGAAGTATCTTATTTCGAATTACCTCCACTTACCTCGCGTCCTCGCAGCGCGGGATCGACGGCCGCGGCTCCCCCGTCGACTCCGCTACCTCCGCTCGCCCTGCTGGAGTTCCGGAGTCGATGGGAGCGCGTTCGGGGATCGATCTATCGCGTCCAGACGAGACGCGATAGATCGATCCCCGATAATTCGATTGCTACCCGCCGATCCAGGCGGGTAGTTCTGTACGAAATTCCAAAACACTTTACAAGGTTAAAAAATACAACTAATATGTAAGTGCAGTGTATTAATATCCTTATTGTTAATTAATGCTACAGATAATAGTGAGCAGAGGGAGAGAGAACTTTAAAAAGCTTGGCAAGTGAGAAATGAGATTTCAGTGCAACTGAAAACCTGATAGGGGTTGAAGAGGTACAGGAAGACTGTTCTAGATGAATGCAGCTGCAGATTAGAATGCTCTTGAATTTAGATTGCAAGAAGGTACAAATGGGAGGCCAGCATTAGAGAGAGAGAGACCAGGTCTGAGAAGCAGGCTGGAACAAGCTCATGAAGTGCTTTAGAAACAAACAGAAGAAAGCATAACTTGACATAAATACAATTTAATTTAAATGTGTCAACATAACTTGATTTAGCATGAAGGTAAAAGGTAGATAAATTAATAGAGCACTGAGAATGGAGTGGGTAGGTAGGAGAAAAGCAGTTGGCCAAGAATTTAACCCTGTGGGACTCCACAGGAGGACCACCAGAATCATGTTCTAAGGAAACCAGAGAAGCCTGTGTGTAGCTATGCCGGCCTTACAGAATGAAGTCCCGCACAGTGTCAAAAGCTGCATTGAGGTCAAGGAGAATGAGGAAGAAGGAAAAGCTGGACAACATGGGGGAAAGAAGTTCCTCATTCAACCAAAGTGGAATTCATATTGCATTTTTCCAAGGATTATGATGTGTGTGCCATGTGCCTGAAGAGATGAGAGGACGCTACTTATATCTACCCCCCTGCTTGTCGTTTTTTGGTCTACCTCTTTTCCATTTCTCAGATACGTTTAACCATAACTGCTGCCTTGAACAAAGCTGTGTTTAAAAATAATAATAAATAAAAGCATGAACTTGAAGGTAGAACGCGCTATTAAAGAAATACCAAAGTCCATAGAATTTCCATAGGTCCAGCAATATACGTGATTGTTGAAGGCAAGGATGTAAAATTATTGTCCAACACCATGTCATTAATTGGAAGAATTTGGTGTGGCTCCCTAATCAGCGTCTCAGGAACGAACAATGAGCAGTCCATGTGTACTAGAGCTGACTTTTTTAAAAACTCCACAGATTTTCTCTAATAATTTTTTTTTTTTAATTTTACACAATGATAATTCTCCGAGGACACATTTTTTCTTTCATTATACTTTTTCATTAGTTTCTTCCCCCTACGCCCCTGAAGTCATTTAGAGACTCTCCATGTTCCATAGGAAAGCAATTACCAGTCTGATAGTTCAGTGGTTTTGGTGTTCTATTGCTTATCACATTTTTGCCCTTTAGGTGCCAACCTGGATTCACTGGAGCAAGATGTACTGACACTCTGCCCATGAAAATCCAAAACCAAGAAAGTATGTTAAAATAATCTGAACTTTGCTTTCTCCCCAACTACAGCAACACAATCACTATCACTTGGTGTTTTCACAGTTCAGCTGGAATTGGCATCCTTTGATTCTGATTATAGCTTGATTCTCTTAATCTTTAATCTGTACACCATGGCATTATCAGCATCAAAAATGTTACTAGTTTGTGTGACTTTTTTTTTAACTGGATCCTTTTCATCCTCTGCAGAATTTTGTTGTTGTTGTTGTTTCACTCTGCCAACTTTCTTGGTTGGTGAAATGCTGTAAATTGTTACCCTAAAGGAATATGTAGACTGAGATGAATGTTGTACAGATTTCATTTCCTAGCTGCCTTGCGAACACTACTTTACAAAAGCGATGTGGAAATTTGGAATGGTGAATTTCTCGCATCCTGAAATATACTGTGATCTGGATTGGTTTGGGGCTTCTGCAAAGCAAGTGGGCTGCTCTCAACATCTTGAGCCATTTTGACACGCTAAACCAAGATTCAGTTTCTGAAGGTGAACTCACCAAGTCAAATCAGTTCACACTGAAGGAGCTTCTTTCTTAGTGTATATTCACCTCTTCTCTTTTCTCTGTTTTCTCTACCATTTTTTTGTTTTTCCTCTCAGGTGCCCAAATGAATTTACTGGTGATCGCTGCCAAAACTACGTAATGGCCAGCTTCTACAGTACGTCCACTTCCTTTCTGTCTCTGCCTCAATAGGAGCATGCTCAGTCCGTGCTGCTTTTTTGTCGCTGCATCTTTCCTCAGATTTTTTTTTTACCTGTAACTAGATTTATTGCCTTAGGCCTAATATTGATTGCCTCTGCCTGTTGCATGAAAATGATAACAAAAGCAATTGCAGTACTCTGTTGGATTTGTTGGCATTGATGTTTGGGCATTTGAGACTTAGGAGCGTTCTGAAATTAATATTGAATGATGTCCTACGGAGTTGTAGCTGACGAGAAGTACAAAGATACATTTAAAAGTCTCACTTTTTATTTGCTAAAAGAAATAAATCCCAGCACTAAAACAGCAATCGCTTTATAAAATCTTTATAAAGATAGTAGCCTTCCGAATAAAAGGGATATACATAAATTGCCTTGGAAAATAAAAGGTAAAGGCAATTTACATGCTCCAGGTGTATCAAATGAACACACTCAAACAGGAATGAGGGCTTTTTTTCGTTTATTATCCAAACATTTTACATTTCAGTAGGAAGAAAATTACATGAAGAAAGAGAAAGGGGGAAGGGGACATAAATGATGCTGCTTGACATTTCTTATTTATGGGGAACAGGTGCAAAAGATCAAATATTTCAGAGCCAGATTAAATGGCTGAAGAAATGTGCCATGTAGACTCCTTTGGACACTGTAGGATTGGGGCCTTAGAGACATAGTTTCATAAGCTTCCACTTGGAGGGTCTTGTTAACTATTAATTATTATTTAATAGTGAGAAAGTGCAAAGTATGTTGCATATTTATTTTGTGCCTTCAGATATAACCAAGTCAGATGTAAAATAGAGGGACATTGCCTGGGGTTTACATTTTTAATGCACATTCACTATTCATAATTAATTTTTGCTGGCGTCCCACTGCATTATGATGTAAAGGCAGTTCTATATGAACTATTTTTGATGGATCACTCACTAGCATTGAAAGATTTCAGAGACTGCATGATTGCTCAGTTTAGATTTCCATTAGTACATAGGCTAAAAAGCTGTTAGCACACACTGGACATTTTGGAGCCCTAACAGAGACATAGGTCTTCTCTTACATCAGTGAACAAAGAAAGTACATACATCATTCATATTGTCTATCATGGGAGTTACCCTGGCAAATCCCCAGGACAATGGCAGGCGATTCGACTGCACAGCATTCTAGTATTTATTTTATACTGCGTTTTAAAAGGTTTATTAGTGTGAGTTATTATTAAAATGCCTCTTACACGTATCAACCAAAAAGCTAAAATACCTTCTAGGCTGTGCAGTGCTTTTGTTACCTGAGTATTAGATTTGTAATTATGAATATGAATTTATTATTTTGAAAACTAAATGTTCTGTGCTTTTAACAAGTGTTAGAACATTTATTTAAATAAAAGTAGTGCAAAGGCTAAATCACACTTTTCCCAAATTAATTCAAATGGAGACTCAGACATGAACCACAAATTCATTTTTTCCACCCAGAAAAATATATATTTAGGGTTTTTTCTCATTTGTTTTTTATTTTTCTAACTATGCTTCGGATTTTTAAACAAGTCTTTGGGTGCCCAGGCCATGATTTTCAAAAGTACCTAACATCCAGATCCTCAAAATTCCCTGGGGGGATTAGGCACCTACGGGTATGGTACGTCTACACTGCAAAAAAAAAAAACCCAGAGGCCTCGAGTCTCAGAGCCCAGGTCAACTGACTCGGGCTTGTGGGTCTTGTGCTCCAGAGCTGAAAATAGCAATGTTTACTTCCCACTCGGGCTGGAGCTCTGAAATCCGGCAATTGGGGAGGGTCTCTGAGCCCTGAGCCCAAACATCTACACTGTAGCACGAGCCCAAGTTAATTCACCCGGACTCTGAGACTCACTGTTGTGGGGCTTTTTTGCTGTGCAGACATACTCCGAGGGACTGAGGAGCACAAGCCTTTTAGAAGTCAATGGAACACCTGTCTTTAAATCACTGAGGAATTTTTGACAACCCCATTGAAATTCAGTGGGTGTAGAGCACCTATCTACCTACCTTGGACTACTTTGAAAATCCAGGCTATTCTATTTTATTCTAGCATTTTCTATACAATAGATCTGAAGCATAAAGTGGCATTTCTTAAGATGCTACAAATCTTAAAATGACACTTCTGGAAGGAGTCCAGGGAAAGCACATTTCAGTGTAGCCAGAAAAATCAATAAAGAAGGATTTCTATGACTTTTGTTTTACAGCCAAGTATAGGTCAAGCCATACAATTAAAAAGAGAACTTTGCCTGATCCGAAGAATCATTCTAACATTATATCTGGGGCTGAAAGGCAAGAGCTTATGCTGTACCCCACATACTGAGCAATTGATTTAATTAAGTTTAGTCAGGTAAGCTCAGAGAGCAAATCAGATGTTAAACAAAGCAAGCACCAATCGAAAAAGAAAAAAAAATGGGAGCTAGATTGCACCATCCAGTTTCAAGCAGAACCCCTCATTGATTTCAAGAGGCACGTTTGCTTTGAAGCGGCTGGTTCAACGTGGCTCCATACAAAGACCCTTGGATTAGCTATTAAAATCCTAATGTCATTTTTCTGCCGTTAATATTCAGCTTAAAGGGTGGGATATTTAAAATCATTGGCCTCGTTCTGCTGCGGCTGCAGTCAGTGGGAGTTCGACAGTCAGTGGGAGCAGAGCGAAGCCAATGCTGAGTGCTTTTGAAAATCCCATCCTAAGTGTACACCGCATACCCCAATGAGAGGTTGTGTAGGTAAGGAGCCCTGGATTCGACCCAGCATATGCAGGTGTTCAAACAAAAATTTATCTCTGTAAGAATATTGTACTCCTCATACTGCGCTGAAAAGAGAGGTATTTTTCATAGGTATCTTAGTTAAGGCAACTTCCCCCATATAAATAGTTTTTCCTTCCTTTAAGTAGAGGGGAAAATGTAGAAGCATTTTACACCATGGAGGTTGGCACGGTCATTCGCTTCCAGCTCTATCGTGGTTAAAGGGCCTTGCACTGCGACATGACAATTGACAGGTTTCCTGTATTGCAATATTTACCATCAGGATTGCAAGTGGGCAAAATTTCCTACCATCGTGAGGGAAGGGGACTAAGATGCACAATTTGTTATAAAACTGACAGTTAATGACTGGTGCATGTGTACTATCTCCCAGTCTCGTTCAAGCAGAGACTGGCTGTTTTTTCTAAAAGATCTGCTCTAGGGATTAGTTTGGAGAAGTTCTGTGGCCAGGAGATCAGAGTAGATGATCACATTGGTCCCTTCTGGCCTTGGAATCTATGAACCTGTGAAAAATCTGGGGGTCCCTACAGCATCCTTTAATTGAGTCTCTAGCAGCAAAACCCAAGTACAATCTACTCTCTTCCTCTGCCATGCCAGGTGGGGTGGGGGTTCATTTCTGGAGGTCAGGAGAAGGTCTAAAGGGAACATGTGCAGAACTAGTGTACATATTTTCCCCAGGGATTCAGGTTACATCCACAGTGCTCAGTCAGCATGGAACAGGTAGCTCTAGGGCAGGGGTAGGCAACCTATGGCATGCGTGCCAAAGGCGGCACACGAGCTGATTTTCAGTGGCACTCACACTGCCCGGATCCTGGCCACCGGTCTGGGGGGCTCTGCATTTTAAGTTAATTTTAAATGAAGCTTCTTAAACATTTTAAAAACCTTATTTACTTTACATACAACAATAGTTCAGTTATATATTATAGACTTATAGAGAGAGACCTTCTAAAAACGTTAAAATGTATTACTGGCACGCGAAACCTTAAATTAGAGTGAATAAATGAAGACTCGGCACACCGCTTCTGAAAGGTTGCCAACCCCTGCTCTAGAGCATAAGCACAGGTAAGCATCTTCTCCTTTTATCCTGTCCCTGGTGGCCTGAGGACCCCATGCCAGGCTGTCAGTTTAATTGTGAGTCTCTCAGTAGATTGTATGGTACGTCTGCATGGGGGGGGTATATATGATTTGTGTGTATGTGTACATATACACACACTCACATAAAATGCATTAGAGTGGCAGAAGGGACTAAATGTGGGAAAGAAACCTGTATTCCTGAAGGCAAGACCTGCAATACACATCACTTATTAAATTTGGTCAATTTTAGCCTTACCAGGCTTGGTGATCATTTTTTTTCATGGTTGAATAATTTATCGTGAAAATTATGAGACTCTTCTGTCATGTAACCTTGAGATTTGTCTGGCCAATAAATTACAGGGGATGATGGGCAAGGTTTGATTAAGTTCTGACATACTCTAGTGACAGCTCCAGCTCTCACTGGAATTGCTGATTGCTGTACAGTAACTCCCTCACTTTTCAGTTTTTACACATAAATTATATTTTAGGTTTTGAAATTTACAGTTGGCAGATTTACTCTAAGCTCATACAGATTTCCAAAATAGACCCCTGGCTACAGATGTATTAGAAGTTTTCAGGTAAAATTTTCAAAAGTGGTTAGGTTATGTAGGCGCCTAAGTCCTACTGACATTTCATGGTACTCAGGTTCCTAAGTGATTTAGGCACATTTGAAAATTTTATCCTTCATCTCACCCCAAGATTAAAGTCAAAGGCTGCATTTTTTTTTTCAATCTAAATTGCCTAACCAGTGCTCTGGAGTATATAAAACTATATGACTTTTATATGATGGGGAGGATCACTCAAAAATGAACATTTACTGTCTTCTCAAGTTTAAATTAGACTTGGGGTAACATTTTCAGAAATGCCTTAAGAACATACATTTTCAAAAGCAATTTAGGAGTTTAAGTCCCATTGAGATTCAATGGGACCGAGGCTACTACGTGCCTATGGCCCAGTTTTTTAAAGGTATTTAGGCACCTAACTCCCATTAAAATCCATGGGAGCTAGACACTTAAATACCTATAATAATCTGGCCCTAAGCCACTTTTGAAAATGAGTTGTACCCTCCTAAGTCACTTTTGAAAATGAGTTGTACCCTCCTAAGTCACTTTTGAAAATTTTACCCTTAAACAATGTGTTTTAAAGCTTGCCCAACATGAAATCACATCTACAATGGAACTTAATTATTTAAATAATCTTTGTGTTTCTTTTTAAAACACATGGGCAGAAATTCAACAGGAAGCATATTGCATATGGTGAATATGAGATAACAACATGAAATGGGAATGGATACAATGTAATAAACGCTTTATAAAATGAAAAGTGTTGGGGTACTCTGCTTTCTTTTAATCAAAACAAGAGAATGGAGCTCCGAATAGCAAAGATAATTCTTATGCCATCTAGGATCAGAATGAGCGCTGCATGTTTCCTCAGCATGGTTTCTTTTTAGGGCTTATGGTCAGAGTATGTTCCTGTTTTAAGGACCAATTTCCACTGAATTATTTGAAAAAGAAGCTGCATGATATGAATGACTTCTGTTCAAATTAAATTAGAGCCGGACTAGCAGTCTTACCTATAAAATAACATAAATACAGTAATATATATGCATGAGCATGTCACTAATTTTATTGAAGATTCAACCAAGCTTTCTATGCAACTAATGTGTATTGTTAGCAGTGTTCACCTAGGCATGTAGTACCGACTCCTAAGAAAGAAATCTGGATGGATTCCAATTTAGTTAACCCTTAAAATGTTACTGATAGGCAAGGAAACAATTGTGCACTTCATTCTCCCCAACCTGGGTAAGCTAATTGAATATCTACTTCTGTAGAAAATTAGGGTCAGCTTCTAAATTTCATCATAAACAAAAACATAGGAAGCGAAAGCTAATCTAGTTTAAGTGTCACCCAATGGGAAGAGAAATCTATATTTGTTGGATTTGGATGGATAACTTTGTTATGCAACCTAGTCAGCCAAAGCACAGAGTAGTGAAATCGTGATCCCATTGAAGTCCATTGGAATTTTGCCATTGATGCCAATGGAGCTAGGATTTTATCCAGCATTTTTTAGTTCTACAAAGGGAAGTGGGCTCTATCCAGAAGAAAACAATCTCCTCCACCCATGGAAATGACATGGGTCTCCCAGAATACGCAGCCATGGGGAACTCTGCATTCTGCACTGGTGCTGGCTGTGGAATGCCAGATTAGACCATTGATTTTATCAGAGTGACAGCTCCCCCACCCCCACACACAAACATCCTCCTGCAAGACTGGGTTTTTCCTTTGGACGCATGGCCGGCCATTAAGGGAGGAGTCTGCAGGGGCTGCATGGCCTAAGGACAATGGGTCAGATCCTCAGCTAGTGTAAATGGGGGTGGAACGCCATTGCAGTCACTGGAGCTGTGCTGATTCAAGGCATCTGAGAAGCTGACGAGGGCCCGTTCTGCTGCAGATATCTGTTCCCATCAAACAAAACAGTAATGGCCGGGACGAAGTTGCCCCTAAATAACAAGAATGGTAGTGTCTCCCACCAGAATCACCGTTTTCAGAAACCAGGGGTAAGCACCCCCTAAATCCCGTCTCCGGCAGGGGTAATTCAGCTCAATGTAAGGACTCCATAGACTATAATTGTCAGTTATTAAAAATAAACTATTTCAAGCGTCACCCCCTAGCCACACTTCCATTACCTCTCAGTAAGATCTTTAAGGGTTAACTGCTGTGGTCACTGCATTGTGCCAGTGCAAATGCCATATTCCTATTCTGGTGTGTAACACCTTTAATACAACCGTTATTGACACGCGAGCTTACAGACGCTTATCTGAGCACTGCCCCATTAACCATACGCCACTCGTCCTGTTTCAATGTGCAGACACAGAACAGCCGTAATATTCATGTGTAATTTGTTTTTGAGTACGGTGTATTGCTCTTTTCTGAAACTTTTTCCCTTTTCTTTCTTTTTTGTCAACTTTCTGCATTGGCAGAGCATCTTGGGATTGAATTTATGGGTATGGACCAATCATTCCTTTTAGCCTGCAGATTTTAGAGCCTGAGAGATTAAAACCTTTTTCCCCCTCCTTCAATTTCTAACCAATTTCTTTATGCTTTAGAAGGGATCATACAGCTATAACAATAACCTTTGTTGACTTCCTAGTTGTGATTAACTCACTAGAATGTTAATTAACATAGGATACTTTAAATCTCCAGACTTCATATGCATTAGACTTGAAGTCACCATACTGGACTTTGCTGCCAGGTGGCTTTGAACACTTGTTACATTAGCATTAGTTATGATCTTTTGGTGTGGCTGGGTTTTGGAAACGCCCACTGAATTAACGAAGCAAAGTGGCTAATGGACTGTCTTTAAAAAAAGACAAGAAGATAATATAGCCACTTAAATTCTGCAACAAAATAAGCAATATTGAGCTCAGTTTTCAAAGTAAAATTGAGTGACTAAATCCATATTTAGGTGCCTAAATCAGCACTTAATTGCCTGCAATAGGTATTTAGATACTTGAGTAAGAGTTTATAAGCCTCCCTTCAGATACTCAAGTTTACAAAATAGGCTCAATCTATCCAATAATAAATCCAAACTATGCAAGGGCAAAAGCACTGACAATAGGTACCATTTTCACCATGGTGCAGTAAATATAAGGGTTAGAGCCTGATCTTACCAGCCCTTTAAATGAGTAGTCCTTGCTCATATGACTAATGTTTTGCAGGGGGTGAAACATTTCTTGAACTGGCTGAATTATTAAAATGAAGCTAAATTTGATTTAATTCATGATAATTTGGAATTTCCTAAAATTCTTTACAAAATATGAACTATACAAATTGTTTTTTTCATTATTTGCAAAAGAGAATTAATTTTGATTACTATTAAAAATGCCTGGATTAAATATAATTAATTCATAGCCACAGAAATAGTGGGTGGAGTGCTCACCATTATAAATTTGAAGAAAAAAAATCAAAGCAAAATATTCTGCAAGGTCCGGATTTTTAAAAGGTATTTAGGTGCCTAACTCTCATTGGCACTTAAACACCTTTACAAGTCTGGCACTAGTACTGTGCGGTAGTAGAAGAAACTAAAATAATGTCTGGTGAATTATTTGCTAAAATCCCACGCAGACTCACTTGCAGACTTTAGCTCATATACAAACCTCTATCAGGAAAGAGCTTTTTAAAGCACTTCAGACTCCCACTTGAGATATGATTCTTTCTTTTAAATTTTCACAAATGGCTGTTACAGGACAAACTTAAATCCATATACATTAGTAATTATGAGTAGTTTAGGGCAATTTGTAATTAATGACATACACATATTTCACTATTATGATTTAAGGGTAATGGTGATTTGCATTATCTTAGCATTCTTGAGGAAGAACTAACAAACCTATAAAGGATTTTTTAACAGTCAGTAGGAAAAACCATCTGTAAATTCACATTGCACATATATTTCTCTAAGGACTTTTCCCAAGGCTGTTTTGAACATCTTCCACGTTATTTAAAAAAAACACTTCAACACTGTAGTTGTTGTTCTACAAAATATTATTAAATGAATCTGTAAATGTTACACCAATCAAACTAATTAATATGAAAGGCAGGTCAGTGTCTCACTGTCACTCCATTCAAGTCAGTGGAGCTACACCAGTTTAACTAGCTGAGTATCTGGCCTGTGTTTGGTAAATCTTCACGTGTATTATTGACCAAGAAAGATCTCTGTTGCCCACGCCCTCTCTCTGAGTGTAACGCTGAGCACTGGCTTGAATAAGCATGGATTGTGGTTCAGAACATTCACAGCGGGTTCATGCAGCCTGTTTTCCCGGCTCTACCTGTGCCATTCTGCAGGCTGGCGTTGGGGAAACAGGCTTGTGACCTGACCCTTCCCACCCACCCCCTTGGGGTGCTGCTGGCTGCAGAGACTACAGTTGTGACGGGCCACCACTAGTGGGTAGGAAGTCTTTGTGACCTGCACTGCTGTGAAGAGCCAGGCACTGTCTCTCTCTTCCCTTCTGCAGTAGTTCATTTACCTGCCTTTCACGCCGTACTCCATTTAAATGATGTCAAGAGAAGCAGGTTACACAGATCACGACGGCTGCAGAATGCAAAGCCTGAAGTGTTAAGTGTTTGCTCTCATAAAGCTCACGTGGGAGAGCTTAGCATGGCCTGTAATATCCAGGAGGACATGTGCACCACTAACATTTTTATACAAACACACACACTCTGTCCAATATGCAAACCATGCGCTGGCTCTGGGAGCTGCCAGTTGAACTTCTCTGAGCCCCTGGAGACCTTTGTGCCCCAGGGGGACTCACTGCTCAGGATAGGGTAGGTGGCATTCTAAGGATAGGGCAGCATCCCAAGGGGATTGGTGTTTTGGGGTATAAATTGTGCCTGGAGTTTCATAGGGGTCCCATTAGCAATGGATTCATGAAATCAGTGACTCCCCCAGCTGCCCCGGCAATGGCCTCTCTCCAGTTGATTGCATGCCCTCTTAGCGGAGGTGACTGCAGGCACAAGGAGCAGCCACAGTCCCCTTCCTTCCCCCGGCACATATCAGTGCCGTGACATGTGTAACATACTCAAAAGCTGGCTGAATCTAGCCCAGGGATTGCACTGCTCTCTTCCCATGGCTGAGCCCTCAGGAGGAGAAAACACACTTCCAAATCTCCCCCTTATAGTGTTTGCCCCACATGCGGCCTCAGGAGAGGCTGGAGTGCCGCCTGGAGACTGCTCAGAGGCAAAACTGTTTCCCAACCATACGGGTCCCAGGGCATCTGGAGAGGGCACTGGCCCCATCTGTGCTGCTGCCTGGAAGCACAGCTCACTGGGCTGGACTCCCTGATTGTAGCTGCATGCTGTGGCCAAGGTGAATAGAAACCAAAAAAGGGGGTGTTAATCCTGGCCCACCATGTCCTCCCGGCTGCAAGCCATGTGTAGAGTAAGTGCTCCTAGCTCATGTTTCTTGGCAGCAATGGGGCTCATCGGGGCCTGCCAATAAACGTCTGGGTGGGAATCACGGCAAGGCTTAGCCGTGTCGGTCTCAGGATAGGAGAGAGACAAGGTGGGGGAGGTAATATCCTGGACCAGCTTCTGTTGGTGAGAGAGAAGAGTTATACAGAGCTCTTCCTCAGGCCTGGGAAGGGTACTCAGAGCACCACAGCTAACTACAAGATCAAACCGGTCGTTTACCATGAGTAGTTAGCGCATATTCTAAGGGACTATTCCTGGTGAAGTGGCCCAGATCAGAAGGGAAATTAGTTCGCTAGGCAAGAACCCTGTCACAAAACTAAAGGAGCAGCTCTGCTGTGAGCGCCCTGGCCATCAGACCCACTTCTGCTGCAGTCCTTCAGTCTCCTCCACGTTTAAATTAGGGCCTGGTTCTCATTTACCCTAAGGCCCCTTTACACCACTCAGAATCAGGCTTGTAGAACTTGTCCTGTAGTACCCATAACGCATTGTGCTCCACACCCATGAGGAGGCGGTAGACTGTCAGTGCAAAATTCTCTTCATAAACACACACAAACCACCATGTCCATTTACATGTTGCACGTGACAGACACCACATGACCACCACGGGACATATCAACGTACCTATAACAATCCTAAACGTCTCTAACACTGTTAGCAAAGCTATCACAGTGCAGAATTTAGTTTCCATTACATCAGTGTCAATCTGGTGTAACCTCAGTGACGCCTTTGGAGTGAATAGGATTTACACTGATATAACCCAGAGCAGGACTTTTCCAGAGTTATTTAGAATAAAATATATACTAATGTCTGATAACATGAAACCAGACTTCCAGTTCAAGTCATTTTGAATTTACATTTAATATATTGTATTTAACACCGTTCTCCTGTATGTTGGTTTATTGTGCCTTCACAATACACCATTTGCTTGGCTAACCAATAAGTACTTTCATGGAAGCCTCTAACTAGCCTAGGCTAGGAGTTATGCTGTATGAGAAATCCCTTCGGACTCTGCTTAAACCTTTTTTTCAAGCATTTCTTCACTCTGTTTTTTCTAGTATCAAGCATGCTGTGCCAGGCCTGCAGTTGACTCCTCAACTTATAACCTTGTCTTTCCCTGTATTTCATCTTCTGTCTTTTCCTGTCTGTCATGTTTGTTTTGGGCTTTTTTTCCCCCTTTTGACTTCCTGTTCTTGGATTTTGAGTTCTTTAATAAATTTTGCAGCATTCTAGTTTTACCACACTGACTTCTTCTTCCCCTCTGTTAATACTCAGTGCTATTAATTTTGTCTGACGGTGTTCATGATCTCTTTACCGGTGTTTTGATTTACAATGAGGTTGGCTTGCAGGAAGTGTTCATTTCATGATAAGGTGCATTGTATCATAGAAACTAAGATACTATTTTTTATTTTGGGAAAACTTCCATTCACACTGAAACTTGCACTCCATGGTTACCTTACACAATTAGTTTCTGCAAGAGTGACAGGCCTTAAAGGACACACAATATCTGCGCAGCTTTTGTGTACACCCTTGCATAGCCACTGCCATTCTGCAGTGGGCAGTACATACACAGATACAGGGTTATGCCTCAACAATCAACCACAACATTTCTTAAATTACTTAACAGGTTCTCAGGAAATTATTATCTATTTGTAGGTAATACAAATCTAGGATTGCTACCTAGATGTCAACTAAATTCTCTGAAGTCCCTTTTCCATTTCTAAATAGTAGCCTAACTGGCCCACCATATGTTATGAGTATGATGTATCTTTATTACCAGGAAGTTCAGTCTCCTAACCAAAACTCCTGAATTGGCCCTTTCGCAACGTGAAGAATCAGGACCTTCATGGAGATGTAAGGCCAATCCCCGCATCCAATCTCACTCCCCATCCCCCGATGCCTCACTTTCCCCCTTTACTCAGATCATATGACATAGAAAGCCACGCCAATCTACTGCCAATCACTATAACACTTAGCCTAGAAATAGACACCAACACACACATTTTGGTTCCTAAAGCCTTCCTGACAAACCTGACCTTCTTTCCGAGAGCCTCAGTACCATCAGCTAATTTAAAACTATACCAAGCCACCTCTATAGGCCACTCAGAGGTATGACCCTTCCAGGGACAACCAGTCCCCGATGGTGGGAAATTTCTTCCAAATTCCCTCACTGG
The DNA here is from genome assembly GCA_003942145.1 of Platysternon megacephalum. Classification (NCBI taxonomy): domain Eukaryota; kingdom Metazoa; phylum Chordata; order Testudines; family Platysternidae; genus Platysternon; species Platysternon megacephalum. Next base: position 897,116 of record QXTE01000338.1, read on the forward strand.
GTACCAGAGGCAGCCCACGGCATACCAGAGCATGTTGCTAATCCTTTGCTTTAGCCATGTCATAACCAAAGGATATGCTGGGGGAGTTCTTCACTGTCTCACGCTGCCTGCAACTCTGTTGACATTGGTGGATTTGCAAGGGACATAAGACAGTGAACATTTAGCTCCTGGGTTTAAAGAGACACTAAGGGAGACCAGCATTGCCACAAACCTGTATGAAGGGATCAGGGGGCAGGTCAGTGTCAGGTCAACAGTAAGTGTATCTCTGTGCCTAGCAGTGACCTTCCATGCCCCAGGTTACTCCTGTGAGGTCAGCGGCAGACTGACAGATCAAGGGCACACCAATTAGAACTGCCCCCTAGGAAACAGGCCAGCAGATTTCAAATCCCATATCCATTCCGCCAGCTGCATTTCTTTTTGTTTGTAAATCTCTCTTATGGCTGTTTCCCCATTGGTGTCAAGATGATGATCTGCCAGGTTTAAGGCCAAGTTCCTACTGGCGTCACATCACTGTTAGGGCTGCTTTTCTCGATTGCGTGGGGAATTCTGACTAATTCCAGGGCCAAATGTTTTAAAAAGCCCAACCTTGGTGACCATTTCAGTCCCAAAGAGAGGGAAACAGGCCAGATTCACAATGTCGTGTCTTGAGTCAACCCTCAGTTGGGCCCAGATCCGCTCAGTGGGAGTTAGGTACTTAAATGCCTATGAGGATCTGGGCCTACGTGTCTCCAGTTCAAAGTTCTAAGCATAACATTTCCCTGCTGCAACATACAATGATGCTTTCGCCGAGTGTGACCGATGACGGAATGTGAAGGTTGAGCCAACCCAAACATGGCTGGTGCTAATGATTTCTTTAGAAGGGTGAAATGTCGCTGCGAATGAGATCAGTGAAGTAGAACAGGTTTTCTTCAGCGGGCAGGGCTACTCGCTAGCTAGGGCCATTCCTTCAATACAAATCTGGATAGGTAAGTAGTCACACAGTGTTTCTTTGATACAGTGCATCACTAAAAATTGCTACTGTCATATTTTGGGGCAATAGGCTCAACTGCTGAGCATTATTAGTGACCTCTGACCATTTGTCTCATTTTCATTGGTGATACAAATTCAAGCCAACCTCATGTTACAAATGTCAAAAGATACTCTGAAATTTCTCCTGTAAAGACCACTGAGATATACATTTGATTTGGGGAGGGGGGGTTGGGGGAAAGGGACGACATTGAATGTTAAAACAAAATAAGAGAACAAGAAACGAGCTAAATTTGTTATCTGGGACTGGGAATTAACCTTTATTCCAGCTGTCTTTGCAAGAGCAAAACATCCAAAGCATTTTCAAATCATATTATTACCTTAGTGCATTGCGTTTTTATTTTCAGCAAATGCTGATATTTTGTCAATTTTAAAAGTCATATTTTGGATATTGTTCTAGTTAACAATATAAGTATCTTTTTTATTTTACGTGTTATGGGTTTTTTTGGCACCCACTAGCTGCTGATAGTGTGTTAAGAGATTAAGTTCTGATCCTGCAGTAGACTTTTGCCCAAAGTGCGCGGTGATCATGGGTTTGTGTTACTGTGTGATCCTGTGTGGTGGTATGTAGCATGTCCACTGTCATCTGCTTGAATCGTCAGCCTGCATCTTGTAATCTTCTCTGTTTTTGTCCCTTTCTAGAAGCAGAGGAACTATACCAGAAAAGGGTCTTGACCATAACTGGCATCTGCATTGCCCTCCTTGTAGTTGGCATCATGTGTGTTGTGGCCTACTGCAAAACCAAGTAAACTTTTCTCTTCCTTTTTATCTCTGTGATTATCCCTAAGGGCTTTATGCCGCAAACCCGCACAGCTGAACATAATGCTTACTGCCCATGAGTAGTCCCATTGGACAGTTGTGGGGTGATAGTCAGTGCCTGATTGAAACCTGCCAGAGGCTTGCATTGTTGATTCACACCATTGCTATGTGATGGCCATGTATGTAAGCGTGATGATTTCATCATGCAAAGTCAATCTGTGTTTATCTAAATTCGAATGTAAGTGACAAAACTGGAATTAAATACTGGCAGATACAAATCTCACTCAATAGCAGGTGAAAGTATAATACTAATTTTATTGTGATATTAGAAGTACAATTATATATCATTGTATTTCTAATATCACACCTTGGATGATATCAAAGGGCTTTGCAAACATTAATTTATTAACTAATCCTCCCAATTAGAATGTGAGTCAAACTAACTTTACTGATCTGTTCATTCCTTTTTAGTCACATGTTCATAATTCCCATGGGAATCATGATGGGACAACAGACCCCAGCTTTTTAATAATGTGGGTTTTGGGGACTAGAAGTAAAAAGATCCGACTAGTTTGTAAGTATTTGAGAACAAGATCAGCGGCAGGAGGAGCTTGGAAATCCAAAAGACTAAGGATTGAATTTGACATTGTTGTAAATATAGACGTGTGCTGTTAAATTCTGTAATGTCTCTGTAAATTATGGGGCTAATGTAAAAAATGTAGGAGCAAGTCCCAGTGAAAGTCAATAGGACTTGCGCTGTCAAATTCTTTTGCTGCTTTTATAAACCTCTTCTAAGTGTACCTACCAAACACCAAAATAAAGTATTGTATGTCTACCACATTTGCACAAAGCAGATGTTCCATTAGATTTGCTGTTCTAGGACTTGATCCAAAGCTCACTGAAACCAGTGGGGTTTGGATCAGGCTTCTAACCTACAGCTTTTTAAACATACACATCCTAAAGTACCTCTCTAGGATTCACCTAAAGCAGTCTGGAATCCAAACCAGCCCTTGATAATCAGGAGGGGCAGGAGATATCGGGAATTGCTGTCAGCGGCCTGTGAAATATTTTTAAAGCACTTTATGAGTGTGAAAAGGGGTCTGATAGGTTAAACCCTCAAAATATGGCATTTGGGAGTTGTGCTCCCTCCTCCCCCCTCCTATCTTTAGGAAAACCCCAAATGGGTTTGAAAAGAATACGTAAAAAAAGAAAGCTCTAGAAATGCGTGGGCATCTTTGCAAATGACACTGCTGATGGAGTGTGAAGATGACATCTAACAGTGAATCTTTAATTCCGAAGTGTTCTATCTGCACAGCAATTAAATTAATGAAGAGACGTCGCAGAACGAAGGATGTGCACATTAGGATTCCCATTACTCTTTCCTCTCAGCTTCCTTTTGCAATTTCTTTTTAGTTAATGTCCTTTAAATGCAAGAAGAATGACACATTTGCGTTATTACTGAAGGTGAAAAGTAGCATAGACTCATAGGGGCCGTATTCCCACATGGTGCAAACTGGCAGAATTCCATTGACTTCAGTGGAGCTAGGCCATTTATTCCAGCTAAGAATCTGACCCATAAAGGATGAATCTAAGGCTGTTTAGGACCCACCTACACTAAATACAGCTGAGTCAGGGATCCTAGTTACCACACCGCTATTCACTAACACGGTTCCAAGTTCTAGCGTAGATGCGACCTGAATCATGTTCCCTAACTTGCCTTAAGTCTTGTGCATTGGAATTGGGTAGTAATCATATCTCCTGACTCTGCTGTATTTGTAGTGCACCCAGGCAACCTGTGCTACATCTTGGCCTCACTGGTGCAGGAGTGGAAATCGGTGGTTTTCAACCTGTGGTCCCCTATGTCTAAGATTTCCAAAGGGGTCTGCACGTCCACTGGAAATTTTTTAGGGGTCCGCAAATGACAAAAAGGTTGAAAAACACTGCACTAAATTATAACAAAAACCAAAATGTGCCTCCAGTAATTCATGCAAAAATTATAAAATGCACAGTGTTGAGTAATTCATTCTTTGCATTCAAGCTTCCTTGATCGCAGCATCTTTTAAGAAGCTTCAGCTTCTTATTTTCCTTTTTTGGCAAGCCTGGAATATCCTCCCTTGAGTTCTGAAAAGGGTTGAAAATAAAATGGTTATATCCTGCAGTATCTTACCTGCTAAAATATCTACACTTCTGTAGACAGCTTTGGGTCCTATAGGTACTATAGGCAAGACCCTATATACTCTGCAGTAAACTGGACCTAAATTTTACACTCGATTCCCTGGATTCTGCAGCACTATTGCGGAAATTCTGCAGTACCTTCAAACAAATCTGGAGGCTATTTTTAAATTAAGTATGAAATTGAATAACGTAGTTGTAATACTGTAGTCCTGATACATTTTATACTGCAGTTTCAGTCCTTGGTGTGCTATAGATTTTGGTACTGGCAGCTTGTTTTAAGCCCATACAAGTGTTCGTAGAAGGCTTAGCAGCTGAGCAGGGGACATCGAGGTTGTGGTCTAAGAAGAGGAGTCCGAGGCATTTTGAGATTGTGGCAGAAACACAATAGTTGGATGTTTTTGTCAAAATAGCAGTGAGCCTATTAACAGTGTTGACATCAATGTGACAATCACTAGGTTTCAGAGTTAACATGCCATTTACAGGAATGAGGCCGTTCACAGAGCTGTCAGGGTGTTTGCACACTTCGGCCAACCTCACTTCATCAGTTAGTACTTCATTAATATTTTCAAGATTTCCTCTGCAACCATAAAGACACTAAATATATTTTTACATGAAAGCTTGAATTGTAGAGCACAGTTCTGTGGTAGGGGGGGAAATTCCATGGCAAATTCTGTAGATGCACTGTCACAGAACACGCAGTACGAAACATTGGGCTACCTCCTGTCTTGACTGAGAAAAGTCATCATAGTAACACATTGCTAGCTGCAAGGCTGGCAGAAGAGGTACAGGACTGGAGGGCTCCTGGTGAGCAGCCAGTGCAGGATGCATGTTGCTGCTCTTCTGAGCAGGGTGGTATCTGCACAGGATCTGCTGCTGCTGCCAGTGCAAAGCATTAGCTGTTGTTTGTAACATGGGTGCTCCCTGGCTCGGATCCTAGACCCATAGGACCGATGTGTTACAGATGAATCGTTTCCAGCATGTCCATCCAGCCCATGCTATCAAGTACATAAGCAGTCTGATACCAGATTGCATTTACATGGACAAGCAAAGGCAGAAGCATGTCCACTGTGTTTTGTGCTTTGGTTGTGTAGTGATGAGGAATGGCAGCTCAGTACAGTAGAAGGAAACCAAGCTATATATAAGTCAGTGGACTGTCAGATCCAGAATGTCACCTAGTCAATCTGATCTTCAGAGGAGAACTGCTTCTGAAATGGAGTAACTTTTGGAAGTGGATCTCCTCCTCTCCCACCTTTCCCTGTCCTTCTGCAACTCCCTTCACTCCCACACACACCTTCCACAGCTCTGCCAGTGCTTATAACCCTGGTGTTAGGAATTGCTCAGAGACCCTCAACAATGGGCAAGGGTTGACAATAAAGTGGTTCTATCGTGCTGGATGGTGCAGCTGTCTTTCTTTTGTCTATTAAAACCATTTCCCTCTTTCACACACAGGAAGCAACGGAAAAAGTTGCATGATCGTCTTAGGCAGAGCCTTCGCTCTGAGCAGAACAACATGGTGAACATGGCCAATGGGCCCCACCATCCCAATCCACCGCCCGAAAACGTCCAGCTGGTAAATGTAGGTAGCCACTGCATTTATCTGAGGGCTTTTCAACTGCTAGCTGCTAAAAATTAATGATCAGGGTTTCCAGGAATGTGGGATTTCTCCACCAAGAAATGATTAGAAACTTTTTAAGAAATTATTCTAATGTACAGTAAATTCAGAGCATTTTCATGTACAGCCATTTCAGAAGAACATTGGATATCAGTCACTAGATTGCTCTGGATCGGAGGCTGAGATGTTAGAATACCAGCCTTAGCAGAAGAAACTCAGAGCTCATAGTCACAGTACTTTAAGGAAGCATGTCTTTGGAGATGTTTCTCTACAAATAATGTATCAAGTGGATATTTAATCTTCCTAGTGTGGACTAGCCTAATTGCCAGTTGGTAGATCGCGATGCTTTTTGTTTTGTAATCACCAGGTTATGAACAAACCCATTTTCTTGTTCTTCAAGCCACCAAAGGCTGGTGAATGTTGCTGGGGTAATGCTCACCCGGGGCCCAAAATAAATATCTGAACAAAATGTGTGTGTGCAGATGTGCTGTACGTTCTCCTGTGTAAACCTGAGATACCTCTGTTTCTTCAGCAATATGTATCCAAAAATGTAATATCCAGTGAACACGTCATTGAGAGAGAGACAGAGACGTCGTTTTCCACAAGTCACTACACCTCGACAACGCATCACTCCACCACTGTCACCCAGACGCCCAACCATAGGTACCAGAATGAGAAAACAAACCTCCCTGCCTAAGGAGAAACTGGTGTTTGATGTCAGTTCTGCCACCATTGCCTAAAGCAGATGCATAAAAATGCACTGGTCATGGGGTTTTAATCTAAAGATGTATGGTACTTGACAGCCTGCCACTGAAACTAATTATCTTCCTGGGAGTTTACCAAGAGCCCTGATGATTATGTGGAGTTCCATTACTGGTACTGCGAATTTTAATATACACAAATTGTTGAATTGGGGAGATGCTGTGTGTTGTTGGAGATACTGTGAGATCACTTAGTGTGGCTCTAGCTCAGGGGTTCTCAAACTTCATTGCAGCGTGACCCCCCCCCTTATGACAACAAAAATTACTACATGATCCCAGAAGGGAGGACCAAAGCCTGAGCCCAACCGAGCCCCGCAGCCCCAGCCCAAGGGGACCTGTAACCTGACCCCCACTGCCTGGGGCTGAAGCTGAAGTCTGAGCCCCACCACCCAGGGCTGAAGCCAAAGCTTCACGGTCCCACTCACGCTCCCCAGCAAGCCACCACTCACGCTCCCCAGCAAGCCACCACTCACAGTCCCCAGCAAGTCTAACACCAGCCCTGGCGACCCCATTAAAACGGGTCCTGCTGGGGTCCCAATCTGCAGTTTGAGAAGCCCTGCTAATGACTGGAAAACTCTTTTCCACCCCGAACTTAACCACCCTCTGATAGTCACAAAAATAAAACCATCTTGTCATTTGTAGGATGGCAGAATTCACACCAACTAGGGTCTTCGATTGCCATAAACCGGTATGGAGTTTAACAGGCATATCCCGAGCTGCATGTAGCCCTTGCTCTCCCATTGTTAAACTTCAGTTAGTTTGCTTTCTCCCGTTGTGAATTTAAAATAAAAGCTCTTTCTCTCCTCTTTCCCCCCTCCCCTCCATCAGTTGGAGTAACGGTCAGACAGACAGCATTATCTCAGAAAGCCACTCGGTGCTTGTGAGTTCTTCCGTAGAGAACAGTAGGCACACGAGCCCAGCAGGACCCAGAGGACGCCTCAGCGGCATAGGAGGTCCACGAGATTGCAACAGCTTCCTGAGGCATGCAAGAGAGACCCCTGACTCCTACCGAGATTCGCCTCACAGCGAAAGGTACTACAAGAAATTCATTTTGCTCCCTCTAGCTGCCAGGGCAAGGTCGGCTTGAAGAGATTCAGAGTGAATCCTCGTGCCTGAGGACCAGAGAGAAAATTCTGTTTCTTTAGGAAATGCTCCTCTTCATTCATAAATGTGCCGAGCAGTGCCCCATTAATCTCTCAAATACGTTTCTTCCCTTCCTTCCTCCTCTGGTCCTGGCTCATGGGTACTGGGCAGTAGCTCACATACGGACATTTGCCAGAGATTTCCACGATATATGAAGTTAGGAAAGGAGATCAAAGGGGAACCTTTTGCTTAGTTCCATTTCTCGGTTGCTTCCTGCCTCCAAGTAAGGCAGCCTATGGAGTTTATCTGAGACAAAAGAGGATTGATTGACTGATCCACTGGGGGAAAGATTTTTCAAAAGCACCTATGTACCTTAGGAGCACAAGCCCCTTTGTCTTTCAGTGGGATTTCTGCTACTACGCCCTTTAGGTGCTTTTGAAAATTCCCCCCCAGGTGTGTTTGTAAGTAAAAGCAAGACTAGAACTGAAACCGGGTAGGATGACTGACACTACTGGAGCGTCAGTACAGATAGCAGCAGCCTATGTGCACAGGAGAGATACAGGCAAAAGGGGGAAATGAACAGATATTTACAATGCCTGTGAAGCGCTGTCGTTCTTGTTGTTATTATGGGAGCACAGGAGAGCCCCACTCAGGATCTTTTGTGTGAGGCACTGCACAGTACAAACATGTACAGAGACAGGGTCCCTGCCTCCAGGAGCTTACAATTGGAAAGGACGAGTGGCATTTGAAGGAGTGGGGGAGGGGCAAACTTTCAAATACAAACCATTTCTTTATACATTGTTGTGTTTGCAACTTTTAAAAATAATTATAAATACATTAAGGTAGCACCAGTTATCCCCGTCTGCCCCTTAAGCCCTCATTGACGGCCCTAACTTAACGCTGAGTGTGGTCATAGAGTTCTGTGGGTTAGGATATAAGAAAAATGAGAACAAAACGTTCCTAGACCAACTCTCTGAGTGTTGTGAATTCACAGGGGGGTTTTAACTGTCTGTCTGTGGTAGCATAAATACTGCCAAATAAGCATAATCACAGAAGGTCTTGAGTTGGGCAGGAGACACTTTCATGATTCAAAAAGTAGCATGTGCAAATGACAGCAGAAGCCGTATATCCTGCGTTGGTTCTTACAAATAGAGAGGAGCTGGTTAAGATAGAGAAGCTTGAATAATAGGCATGAGCTCTATGAATGTAGCGTGTAGGAATGCAAAACAGAGCTAATGCTGGGTCATTACTAGCTGTCGAATTATTGTGAAAAAACTGCCTGGAATTTTACTCTGGAATTTAGCTTTCAAGAAATGCAGCGTCTAGCAACTCCCAAATCAGGTAAACAGCTATGGCCCTGATCCAGCAGAGCACTTAAGCACATGCTTAACTTTAATCATGTGAGTAGTCCTGTTAATATTGATGGGCTCACTCGAGTATAAAGTTAAGCATGTTGTGATGGGTTCAACTTACTGCTGTGGTGCCTCCTGCTGGCCATCCTGGGAATTAGCTCGGGGTTGCCAGTGCGCCCTCCTCAGGTGGTGTCTCGCCCGTCGTCACTCCTGTCTCCGCATCCAGGACCCGCATCGTTCCCCGACCGCATCATCCTCTTCCACTCGGTTCTTTCCCCCCTTCCGGGGGACCGACAGACCTCAATCCAACCTGCCTCAGTGGCAGTCCACAGTCCAGGTTCTAGACACTCATCTCAGCGGCAGACTGCAGTCCNACATCCAGGACCCGCGTCGTTCCCCGACCGCATCATCCTCTTCCACTCAGTTCTTTCCCCGCTTCCGGGGGACCGACAGACCTCAATCCAACCGGCCTCAGTGGCAGTCCACAGTCCAGGTTCTAGACACTCATCTCAGCGGCAGACTGCAGTCCATGCAGTGGAGGAAAGCCCGCAGACCCAGGGACCCTATAGCTGGCAGCCACGTACTGCCCCTGCTCCAACTGCGCCATCTCCTTCCCTGGGATGCTTCTCCACAGCTCCAGCACCTTCTCTGCCCTTGTATCAGGGCCTCAGTCTGGCAGCCCTCACCCTGGAGCTTCTCCTACTCTGCTCTCCCTGCCCAGCACTGCTCTGTCCATGGTGCTCCAGCCTTCTAAGCAGCCAGTCTTCCTCCCTCAAACTCCAGAGAGTGATTGCCCCCTCCTCTGCCTAGCAGCCCCTTCTTATATGGGTCAGCCCGGCTCTGATTGGCTCCTCCAATAAACCTTCCCCTAATTGGCTGGCTCTACAAGCCTTTTCCTTATTGGCTGCCTCCCCAGGTTGGCTTTAACCCCTTACATACCAGTGAGGGGCAGCTGCCCCATCACACACTCTCCCCCTTAAGATCACACCCCCGAGGGGGTGCAAGGAGGGGGGGGTTCTATCTTCCCAGCTTCCCTCGCAGCTGGGCCTGAAGGGTGTCTCTCTCCTGCCTCAGGCTCTCCACCAAGAGGAGCAGCCTGTCTCCCTCTTCCAGGGTCTGGGTCCCCACCGTAGCTTGTCCTACTCTCGCATGGGTTCCCCTGTTTCTCTGGATCTTCTCTGCCCCACTCATCTTACCCATCACCTCCCTACCTCCCCCTTCTGGGTGTGGGAGAGGGTTGTCTATCAGGGCCTCAGTCCTCACTGCCCCCTCGTTCTGAGCATTCTCAGACTAAGCCCGGCACTCTGGCATCCCCCCCTTTCTCCTCTGGGGGCAATGCCTTTTTATATGGCCCTTCTCATGGCACTGGAGGCTCGTCCCTTGTCTCCCTTTGGCCATGGCCCTCTCATGGTCCTTCTCCTTTTGCTCGGCCCTTTCCCCTGGGCTAGCCTTACCCCTATAAACCAGAGGGCACTGCCTCCGCTCGTGTCCCTGTTGCCCACAGGTCCAACAAACAGGTTGCCTCCCTGTTCTCCTCACAGAGGGGGTCTCTCTTGGGCTCTTTCACTTTCTTATTCTCTGGGTGGGGCCCCCGTTCCCCATCCCGGTAGGGGCACTCCCTCTTAACGTGTCCCAGCCTTCCACAGGTGAAACATTAGCTCAGCCTCCTGGTCCTGGTGCCTGGCTTCCTCTCTCGCTCCCTACGACTCTCACGGACTCCCCTTCACAGCATCTTAAACAGGCACAGCTGCTGTTTGGTTAACCCGGCCATATAGGCCTGCAGGTGCTCCTGTACCTCCCATTGTCTCTGCTGGGGAGAGAGCACCTGCTGCAGCAGAGTCTGAAGCTGCCCTTGCGGCCTGTTGGCCCCTTCCCTCAGGGACACCGCCTTCGGAGTCCAGTTCGGGAAGGCCCCAGAACCCTCCACAAAGAAGGCCTTAGTATACCCCAATTCCATTCTCCACCTTACTTATCCCTTAGCCTCTCAAATAGGCAATAGTCCCCACAGTCTTCTATCTTTCCCTTGTATCGGGGTGACCGTGTGCCCGCATTCTCCACCATATGTGACGGGTTCGACTCACCGCTGTGGCGCCTCCTTCTGGCCATCCTGGGAATTAGCTCAGGGTTGCCAGTGCGCCCTCTTCAGGTGGAGTCTCGCCCGTCGTCACTCCGGTCTCTGCGTCCAGTACCTGTGTCGCTCCCCGACCGCATCGTCCTCTTCTGGACACAGCCCTCCGGCTGTACCGCACTTGGTTCTTTCCCCCTTCCGGGGGACCGACAATCCAACCACTTACCTCAGTGGCAGTTTGCAGTCCAGGTTCTAGCCACTTGTCTCAGTGGCAGACTGCAGTCCATGCACTGTCCACTTCGCTCAGTAGGGGCAAGGAGGGTGGGGAGCCCGGGCCCGCCCACTATCCAGGCCCCGAACCAGGGAGCCTATAGCTGGCAGCCATGTACTGTCCCTCCTCTAACTCCACCGTCTCCTTCCCTGGACCACTTCCCTGCAGCCCCAGCACCTCCTCTGCCCTTGTATCAGGGCCTCAGTCTGGCAGCCGTCAGCCTGGAGCTTCCTCTTACTCTGCTGACCCTGCTCTGTCCATGGTGCTCCAGCCTTCTAAGAAGCCAGTCCTCCTCCCTCGAACTCCAGGGAGTGACTGCCCCCTCCTCTGCTCAGCAGCCTCTTTTTATATGGGACTGCCCGGCCCTGATTGGCTCCTCCAATAAACCTAATTGGCTGGATCTGCAAGCTTTTTCCCTATTGGCTGCCTCCCGCGCAGCCTCGCCAGGGTGGCTTAAACCCCTTACATACCAGTGAGAGGCAGCCACCCCATCACACATGTACTTAAGTGCTTTGCTGGATCAGGGTCTATAGCAGCAAATATTGTATTCTGTACCGTCTATGGGCCATATGGATTGTACTCCCAAATTCATGCAGATAAAATGTATCATTCGTATAGCATATTTGATCTTCTGGGTGAGAAGAGAGGATGTTGTTTGCACTGCCCTTCTGGAGTGTCTAGGTTACCCTGGGCAGCATTTTGACACATTAGCAGTCTTTTCGGGTATATAGCTCTTCATTCTAACAAGGAGAAAGAGGGCACCGCATCTCCAAGTATTGCATTTCCTCCAAATAACATTCCAGGGGGAAATACAGGCTGCATTTTTACAATAAATCACCAGTCAGTGATGGCCCAAACCTGTACTTGATGTGACCCTCAACCCGGGGTGTTAAATTAGGCCTCATCTATCTTCAGCCTGCAGGAAATAAATGGCAAATTATTTCTGGAAGATGGGGGGAGAGAGAGACTCTAGATTAAAGCTGAATTGGAACCATAAAAGAGCCTGTTAAAATAAAAATGCAGATTCCCTTCTCCTCGAAGACTTTGGTGCGCAGGGAGTTAATGAGATAAGAATATATTCCTTCAAGGCTCTGATCTCTACAGTTAACCTGAGTCACATCTTAATTTTACTTTAAAAGCTAAATAAAGGTTGAGGACCAGCTCCTCAGCTAATGCACATTGGCCTGGCTCCATTGAAGTCCATGGAGCGACACCAGTTTACACCTGCTGGGCACCCACCTCGTATTCAGTAGAACATATTTGCTGCATCTCACACCAGAGAAGCTTGTAGAAACCATCTCTGTGGCTGACCTAAGACCTGGTCTACACACTGTGATACAGCAGGGCCAGAGAGCAGCAGGAGAGTGTTAGATGGGAGGGATGATCAAGACCTTATTCCCTGTGGACCAGGGAAAGGTTACTACAGGGTAATTGGAGCACCTGGAGCCAATTAAGGCCCCTCCCAAGACCTAAAAAAATACCCTGCTTCAGTCAGACAGAGAGATGGAAGTAGAGCTGACTAGAGTTTGGAGGAGTATTGCTGTTAGCCAGAGGACCAGGGGAAGGGAAACCCTGCCCAAGCAGAGCAGAGGGACTCCCCTGGCACAGAGGACTGAGGGAAACCCTACCCAAGGGGAGAGAGGGTAAGCAGCCCGCAAAGCTGAAGGGGCTGGGACCCAGGGTAGGAGAGCAGACCTGGGTCCCTTCTCCGCTCCCCTCTCTCTCTCCCATCGAGGCACTAGCGGAGCCCATAACGCCCAGGAATAGGGGCGAGGGGTCATCAAGGCCAGTCCCCTGCTGTGACAGGAAACTCCAGCTCTTAATCCCATTCACAAACGTATCACGCTCCATCCAGGTGTGTCTCTATGTCTGCGTCAATACACAACGTTGGAGCAGTTTAACTAAACCAAATGAAGAGAAACTTCCTGTCAGCAGCAGTTGTTTGGCGGAGGCTTCTATCCCTTGAGCACCAGCTATAGAAAGATTTGAATAGATCAGAGAGCTCCTGAATATAAGGAAAAAGAGGGAGTGATTTTATTCTGTTATTTGACACACAGACCTATTCATTCCTCTCTGGTCTCACGGTGGCCATCTTGATTCATTGCCACAAATGGTTACAGCTGCCATTTTTCCCCTAGAAACAAAGGGCAGATGTAAATCAGCAGAGCGCCACTGAAATCCATGTAGCTACACCAGTTTACAACAGCTGAGAGTCTAACCCAATTTCCCCTCCTTCCAATTAACCTGCTGTGTTTAATCAAGGGGAATATGCAGAACTGAGTCATGCTTTGGATGACAATTTGGGATTTAGACTGATTTTGATCATTTCAGACGCAGATAACTATTCACCAATTAAAAATAAAATGCGCTTATCAGCAGTAGGCCTACAACTTGTATTAGTGGGTTTGTGCGAGACGTACCGCTTGGGTGTGTCTTACATTTGGATACAACTGAAATTCAAGTAGGTGAAGTTCAGGGGAAGGAAAAACAGGCAAAAGCAAACGATGTAAAATGTCATGCACTGTGCCTTTGGTCAGGCATTTTGAGCCAGTTCCTCAGCTGGGGTGAATTAGCCTGGCTTCCCTGAGTGCAGGGGAAGGACACTGATTTACCCCAACAGCGGATCTGGCCTTTTGTCTTTCTTGTTTGAACGTCAGTAGGACTTTTGTTTTAAGGGACAGCTGCCTACCTGGCAGCTTAGCTCCATTTATAAAAATCACCTTCAACTGCTAACCTTCCCCAGAAAGATACCAAGGGACTCTGCGCAAATTCTCTGGAGGGGCCATTAACACTGAGCCAAACCGTCCTTTGTGTCGGCTCTTGTTTCCACACAGGGGACAGGAAATGCTCTGTGTTTTGATTTCTGAAACTGTTGCCGGATCATTCTGTCAAGGGGCTGGCTCCTCATGCCCCCATAGAACTGGCAAGGAAATTGTGTGCAGGAGGGGGAAGGTGTGTCCTGGAAAAAGACCTTATAAGGATCATATTCCACGTAAGGAACAGCTGCCATTTTAAAACGCTATTTTACGCATTTAAAAGCCAGCTCGGTGCTATAAAACAGGAATTACAGTGTGGAATGGTTTCTCCAGGGGTCAGCACCCAGATGTTTCCACTGCACAAAGTGGAGATTCCTGATCATTTTTGAAACCCAGGCCCGATATGTTTTAACATTAGGGGTCCACCTAAGTACTCTGGTTCCGAGTCTGACGTCAGTGGAACTACTGTTACAGTAAAGAACCACTTACTCAGCATGAGTAAAGGTGGCAAAATCTGCCCCTCTGTTTTTACCAGAGGTATGCAGGCTCAAGCTTCAGATAGCCTCAGCTCTGCTCATTTTAGTTCTTTTTCCCTGCTCATTCCCTCAAGTCCCAGACACGGGGCAAATGTTGCCTGGAACAACAAGCACTGTAGTTTTTATAAACTACTTGCAAGTGCATTGTGTTTCTTTCATCTTCTGCTCCCTAACTCCCATCGCTGGACTCGCCAAAGAACTGAAAATACTTCCCCCACTCTTCCAATAGCCCTACACTTCTGGTTTCATCAAATTCATCTCCTCCCTCGATTTTCCCCAGAAGCACAAAAGCATTCTAGACTAACATACCATGTGGCTAATAACACTGGGAATGTCTGTCTGTCAGGTGCATTGATTATGGGAGCATTGACAGAGGCTGCTGCATTTTTCAGTGATGGCCTAAATGAAAAGCAGTATGCATGCCCTACTGCCAGGATTATCCCTGCATGCAGCTACATGCACATGTCATATCCACAGCTTGCATGCATGCATGCAACATCCAGTGCACAGGTGCAAGGCAAGCACATGCAAAAATACATATTGACTATTGCATGCATTAGAAAATGAATTCCTTTATTCCCCAGGGTATCGCACGTGACATCACAAACATGTGGGACATGGATAATATGGCAATGATTTGTTCCTCAAAGGTGGCCTTTCTTAATGTTTTCTCTTATGTTTATTCCTTCTCCATCTTTATGGGGCCTTTTTGTATGTGTCCTTATTCAGGTATGTATCAGCTATGACCACACCGGCTCGCATGTCACCTGTCGATTTCCACACTCCAAGTTCTCCAAAGTCCCCCCCTTCAGAAATGTCTCCACCGGTATCCAGCTTAACTGTATCTGTCCCTTCTGTGGCGGTCAGTCCCTTTATGGAAGAGGAGAGGCCTCTGCTTCTGGTGACACCACCTCGGTTACGGGAGAAGTATGACCATCACATTCAGCAGTTCAACTCCTTCCACCACAACCCCGCCCATGAGAGCAACAGTCCGCCACCTAGTCCTCTGAGGATAGTAGAGGACGAGGAATATGAGACCACACAGGAGTATGAGCCAGCACAGGAGCCTCCAAAGAAACTAGTCAACAGCCGGAGGGCAAAAAGAACAAAGCCCAACGGCCACATTTCCAACAGATTAGAAGTGGACACCGACACAAGCTCTGAGAGCAGTAGCTCTGAGAGTGAAACAGAAGACGAAAGAATAGGTGAGGATACACCTTTCCTGAGCATACAGAACCCCATGGCAACCAGCCTAGAGCCAGCCACTGCATACCGACTGGCTGACAGCAGGACTAACCCAACTAGCCGGTTCTCCACACAGGAAGAATTACAAGCAAGGTTGTCCAGTGTAATAGCTAATCAAGACCCTATTGCTGTATAAAACATAAACAAAACGCATAGATTCACATGTAAAACTTTATTTTATATAATGAAGTATTCCACCTTTAAATTAAACAATTTATTTTATTTTAGCAAATTCCACTAATAGAAAACAGGAGGGGGGAAAAAACTTTTATAAATTAAATATATGTATGTACAAATGTGTTATGTGCCATATGTAGCAATTTTTTACAGTATTTCAAAAATGGGAAAGATATCAATGGTGCCTTTATGTTATGTTATGTTGAGAGCAAGTTTTGTACTGTTACAGTAATTGCTGTTCCACGGTATTTTGCAGAATCTTCCAACCTTCAGTTCTCCTGGCTTTTTTGTGCATTGCGTTATGGTAACTGGAGGTATGATTTGCAAGAATGACAAAAGTCCCGATGTTTGCTTGTAGTAGACTGCCCCCCCCCAATCAAAATACCCTGTAATGACATACCCACTAACAAAACAAGACTGTTTTCTTCTATAAGAGGTTTTATTTGCTTTCCGTATCTGAAATGAGTTGTGTCTGTTCTCTGCCACCAAAAGGTTTGCTTCATTGGGCACTGGAATAATAGTACATCAAAAGCATGCTACTATTAATGACAGCGGGATAACAAAAATTGCATTAAATAATGTTACATATTAGAAAGAGTAATACTGTGATTTTAAACTGAATATATTATTAATCAGAAATCAGCTTGTACTCACTAGGAACTGTCATTACATTTTTTTCCAGATATTAATTGTCCTAGTTATCCCTTAGAAAATGGGCTCAGAGTAGCAGAGGCTGTGAACCCAGTAGTTTTCAAAAGAACAAGATTTCTATTAGCTTAAGTTACTGGGAAAAATACACCAGGTATCTGTAACCAGACAAGGAAAAGAACTAGCTGGAAAAAAAAGCCACTAATAAAAGTGCAGCCATTTTTACCTGTATTTTTAATGTTGATTTTTAATAGACATTACAAATTCTTTGTTTTCAAAGGGACACGGTGAGAAAAACCCCCCCAGCAAACCTGTAACAATAACTATTCTGTGACTTGTTGGAGCTGCTATTAGAATGAGAGTCATCCTTGTACATAGAAATTACGTGCAGCCAAATCAATTTGCTGAATAGTTAAAAGGAATCCTGGTGGGAAAGACGTAGCCGAAGACGCATTGAGTTCATATCTGGTGACCTGATTTTTTTTAATAGTTCTATGAAAAGCCCATTTCTGTAGACAAACACGCTGTGTTGATTAGCCCAACAATGTGCATGCGTATTTGTGCATGTGACCAGTGATTGCATTAGAATCTTTGACTGGTAATAGACAAGTTGTGGTATCAATACTGGAGTTATTGCACCCTTTCAGACAGAAGCAAATCGCCTCTTTTGCACCTAATTCTGATCAGTTTAGCGGGGTGACCACCTCTCATTTGATTTTGATTTTACATTCAGCTGGCACAATGCAGACTCAGGACTGATGTAAATAGCAAGCATTCTGCATGGACCCCTGGGAGTATGAATAGGAGAACATCAGTGCTGTAAGTATGACTGATCCTAAATAGGAGCCATTTCAGGACAACCAAAATTTCAGCCATGATTTACTCTTAATTCCGATCCCAGTTACACTGGTGTAAATCAGAATATATCAAGGCAATTATGCCAGATATACACCAGTGGAACTAAGGTCACAATTCAGCAAACCTCTAAGCACATGCTTATCTTTAGCATGTGCTCCAGTCCCATTGACAGCAGTAGGACCTGAGTAAAGTTAAGCACACGCTGAAGTGCTTTGCTGAACAGGGTTGGACAGCTCATTCAGGGTCTAAAAGCAGAATCTGGCCTATTGTGGTAAATGAGGCTGCTGGATGGAGGTGGGGAGCGACAGTGCTGTATTATCAAACCAGACAGCATCAGCTTCACTTTCGCTGTGAGATGAGAGCTCTTAGCCATCTGATCAAGCAGACTGAGAGCTTAGGACAGTCGGGAAATAGTGACAAGATTACAAGGGAGAATCTTTCTGATGGAAGGGAAAGCAAGGGCAGGTGATTTTCAGTGAGAGAGCCCAGGCAGTGGGCTCAGTTGTACTTGCATATCGCTGCGCATTTAAAAAGCATACGGGAGACTGCAGAGTTTTTAATTAATGTGTTACCAAGACTCATATTCCTTCCCAGTTTTCCCTCCTCTTTTGTATGCATTGCTGTATTTTCACTGTGCTTACCAGTGTCTTTGTATTGCATCTGCACACAACCAGGGCCCTGTGTAAATTCTGGATGCCTGGCGCTCGTTTCATGTTAGGCATTATTACTGTTGGCCCTGGGGAGTGCTAGCCGTCTCCGCAGAGACCCGGGCCCCATTGTGCTAGGAACTGGACAAACACATAGTAAGAAGAAGTGGCTGGGGGTTTTCAAAGAGGCCTAAGTGATTTAGGAACAAAAGTCGTATTGCCTGTCACTGGGACTTGTGCTCCCAAGTCACTTAGGCGCTTTTGAAAATTCAACCCAGTCCTGCCCAATGAGTTTACTAAATAGTCTAGATGGCCAAAGGGTGGGAGGGGAAAGAGAGGGAAAGTGACCTGCCCAAGGCTGCACCACTGGGAATAGAGTCCCGATCTCCTGGGTCCGTATTCAGTGCCCCATCCACTGAATCACGCCATGTCTTGGTGACCTTTGTGGCTTTCACAGATTAATGGGGGGGGGGGGCGGTGATCACATGAAAGCAGAGTAAATTACTTACAACATTGAAAGTATTATCAAAGATTACAGAAGGGCACTACAAAATGGAAGTCTGTGCCTTGTGCATGTGGGACACCTGGGGAAATCTGTTACATTCTTCCGATTGCATTGTCAAGCTCTCAAGCCAAAGGAGCTGCCCCAGCATACAGGCGGAGTGATGCACCACAGAGCACGAGCCCTGAGAACTTCGAGCTGGAGTTTTGAGAGATGCGTGTGCTCAATGAGTGTCAGTGGGAGTTGGCTGCCTAACTCCCTTAGACGCCTTTGGAAATCCCAGCAAAAACCAAACCTGTGTTAAGTCAGTAGAGTTACCCTGGTTTTGCACTAGCATAACATAGCAGAATTTGGCCTTTTGCATGAGCCATATTAGTAATACGTACTGAGAATGGTAGGACCCAGCTCTGCACAGTCTGAGACGAAGTGAACGAACCAGTGGGCTAGCCCTGACACTGCTGCGGCCTGTTGCCTCCTGGAGACGGGCTTGAGCCTGCAAGAGGTGCTGAGCAATCCCTGGACCTGCTGCTCGCCTCGCAAGACTGATGGGGAGGAAACTCAGCTCTCAGCATTAGAGCAAACATGCTTTCCGGTGACAGGCCAAGTCATCTCTTGGGGCCATTTGCTGCACTCTCTGTGCTATTGGGGTCCCTTTAACAATGTGCAACCCCCTGGCAGCCTCGCCGGCCCTCTGCTAAAACTCACAGTAAGTGCAACAGCAATCCGAGGGGGAACGAAGACTCTGTGGCTGTAAAACCACCCTGAGTTCTATGACCATGACATTTACCCCACCAGGACGTATTTATACTAAGCAGTTTTGCATTTGGGGAAATTCTACATGATTAGAGGATCCCGTCAGGGGTGGACAATGGAAAGTGGTGCGTAAAACATGGGGGGGGACCCGATCCTCAGCTGGTGTAAATTAGTACAGCGCCACGGCTGCTGATTTACACTAGCTGATAATCTGGCCCTGTATCCTCACATTTGTGTTTTCCCCTGACTCCCACCTCATCCCACAAAATTTCTCCCTGGGTGTGAAAAGACCAGCATTTCTCTTTGCTTTGCCAGGGAAACAATAAAACTTTCTTTCCTTTCTCTTGTTTCATGACAATGAAGCATTGTCTCCTGTTTTCATCCAGCTACTATATCTTTGTACAGATTATGATCCATTACTCGTGCATTCAGAATAGCAAACCTGTGCCTGCTAAAAGGGCAAGTCGCCCCCTGGCAAACATAAGCAAAGCTCTCTGTCTTCAATACTGGCTAGATTCCATCAGCCACATTGACTTCCAATGAGAAGAGCACCTATGAAATGCTGCAGAGAAATGCAGACAAAGAAAATGGCCACATATCATTATTTTAATGATATATTCTGTTGTAAATACATCTTGTACATACTTGAATGTTTTCCTCCATCATTTATTGTCTTTCTGAGTTACATGTCAATGATGCTCTCTCAATTCCTTGTGTAACACTGTAAATACCATAATGTCCTTTATTATTTATACTTAGACATTTAACACAGCGAGAGATGGCTTCATATTATTTTAAGATATATGTCAAAAATAGAGTTTGTTTTCCTTTTGCTTTAAAATGGTCATGTATCCTCTTGTTTCTCTTTTCCTTTTTTTTTTTTTTAAATAATAATTT
Organism: Platysternon megacephalum; assembly: GCA_003942145.1. NCBI lineage: Eukaryota > Metazoa > Chordata > Testudines > Platysternidae > Platysternon > Platysternon megacephalum. The sequence continues at coordinate 917,242 of QXTE01000338.1, forward strand.
ATTGTTGAGAAGAGAGGACTGTATCTGTAATGAAACTGTTCAAAGAATGCACCCTGGAAGGCCATAAGGTACTGATAAACTAAAGAATTTATTATCCCAATTATGAAGCAATAAGCAATTGTTGATTTATTTAAGGTTTTATTGTTCATTTACAGTCAAAGAGGTGCTGGAATAAATTGCTACTGTGTAGTACTGGCACAGTTACTCAGGAGACTCCTTCAGTCCATTAGCCCTCACCTCTCTGGCTCCCTAGTCCAAATACTTACAACGCTGTCTAACTCCAACATTTGTTTTGGGGAGTTAAGTTCTTTTACTGTCATTTTTGCCTGATTTTTCTCTCGTGTCCCAATTTCTGGAGTGGAGTTTGCCATCCAGTCTGCTGTCTGTCGCCTTTGTTCATAGAGATTGCTGGTCTAATTGCTGCTGAGCAGTTTGGCATTGACCAGGGTTCAATAATAATTTAAAAAGAAAGTAAAAAAGGAAGAAAGAAATTCTCCAGTGGCATGTCTCACATCATGTCCTTACTGGCTCAACTGAAAGACGAACAAGTGCATTGGAGTGGAGCAGCAAAATAATATACAGACTAATGGAAAGATTTTTGGATATGAAATTTAAGACACTCCCAAATCAGTGCGTTGTTCGATTAATAGCGATTCCTGTTCCAGTTTTGTCAATCTTTCCTCTAAAGAAAGTTGTCCCGATTTTTGTGTTGGGCTCCTTCTCTACTTTGTTTCTTCATGGCTGTGTTGCTATCAGCTGGAGCATTCAAGCCAAGGTTTAAAAGTGCTCACAGTCGGGGCTGGATTTTCTAAAGACCTGATTTTTGTTTGTTGTTATACATAGTGTCATAGCACCTAAGAGCCCCAGCATGGGTCAGGACTCTATAGAGCAGTGATACTCAGACCTCAGTGGTTTAGGAGCCAAATTAGCGATCAACATTCCCCAAAAGAGCCACAGGAGTGTGAATTCATTGTTTCATTTATATATAAATGACTCACAGCAAAATGACTGACCAATTATTTTTATTTTATTAACTACAACTGGTAAATAACATAGTAACAGCATCCTGATTGGTTAATAGCTTAGATTGGTTAATAATTAAATCACGCAGTGTTTTAACATCATGTGCTGCAAAAAGCTGCAGGAGACGCATTAAAGAGCCACTTGTGGCTCACGAGCGTTAGTCTGAGTATCGCTGGTATAGTGCTAAGCACTGTACAAACAGAACGTAGAGACAGTCCCTGCCCCAGTCGGCTTACAAGTTTAGCATCCCATTGTTCTTCTACGTGAGAGCTGAGTTCCTTTGACACTGGGGGTCACCCCAGAAGTGCTGGCTTGGGCCGAGAGCTCAGGCTCGCTCCTTTCACAGCTCGCCATGGTTGAGTTATAGTCTCTGTAAGTCTCCAGTGGGCGAGGCAGCAGATGGACACAAAGACCTTCGGAGCAAAGGAGGATGAGCGCCTGCCTGTGTATTTGCAGCAGGGGAAATGGCACACCGCAAGTGGAGTTCCACCTGGCCGCAGCGTCTGGGCTTGGTCGGGTGACTCCCGGACCTAATTTGCTTTGTCTCAGGTGCAGCTGAGTGAGCGCAGAAGAAGAAGGTTTAAAATGCCCAGCCGGCTCTTGGCTGACCCTTGCGTGCCAAGCAGTACAGGCTGCCCTCATTTCCACTTGCGGCAAGCTGCCATCTATCCAGGGCCGGCTCCAAGGTTTTTGCTGCCCCAAGCAGCGGGAGGGGGACACACACACTGTGATCGCGATCGGCGACACTTGGGCAGAAATTCAGCGGCGGGTCCTTCCCTCCGAGAGGGACCCGCCACCGAAGAGCCGAATGTGCCGCCCCCTCCCATTGGCCGCCCCAGGCACCTGCTTGCTGCGCTGGTGCCCAGAGCCAGCCCTGCATCTATCAAGCAGGCCCAGAGATGGTGATTCCTGTGAGCACTCTGTCAACAGCCTCTTCCCTCCTGTTTTTGTGAATTCCTTGTGCCCCATTCTCATTTCCACCCAGGCCCTTTTACACCACCTTAGCAGAGTAAAGGGGAAGTGCGTGAAGGAGAATCAGGCCCAAGTCTAACCCAGGTGGTTAGNCGGAGAATTTATTTTCCAAGGTTTCCTTTGGCCTATGCACCCTTCTATAGCTCTCTGGGCAGAAATGCTATTGTAAAGACACTGCTCCCTTGTAGCCCTTTGCAGCGCATCTTGGGAAGCATCAGCAGGTCTGTTTGCTGTATTCCTGTCCAGAGTGCACTGCCGGGAGAGAGAGTGAGGCTGCACAATTTGCTCATGATAGGTGACAAGAAGTGGAGAGTTTTAGAGAGTTATGGGAATTCTTCTGTGCCTGACTCTAATCTGGCCAAAANCTAACCCAGGTGGTTAGACAGCCTGGCATTCTGCTGGACCCATGTGTCTGCCGCAGATGTACCATTGTCGGTATTATTGGCTTTTATCGGGNTGAAGACTTTGTGCCAAAAACTGCCTGCTCAGCTACTTTATAATACCACACACGCTTTCCCAGCACATTGCAGACACATCAGCCCTTCACAAGAATGAGCTGAGATCCATATTTTTTCATATCACTCTTCTGGTCCAGCAACACGTTGACTTTGAGAGGATTCACATACAAATCAAATCTGAACTGGCCATTCCTCACACCCCAAATCCTGTCAAAGGGACAAGCCTGGCACAACCGCCATGCTGGAGCTGCTAGCTGGCACACCTCCACGATGTAACGCACAAGGGCTGCGCCTGTGCACTGTGGAGGTTGCACAGTGCAGCTGAACAGCTCCATTGTGGCTTTTACGTCACAGCCCTTTGAGCAGCGTGGAATAACTGCTCCAGCAGCAGCATGGGAGCGACGCTCCCCCAGGCAGGAACACTCTCTCCTGGGGCTACTTGGCTTGGATGGACAAGGTGGCTTTGTTGGGTGAGTGTAGAGGGGAAGGAAGAGGCATGCCTCTCTCTCGAATCTGTCCACCCCCTTTTGGGAGTCCTACAGGGATAACAAGGAGGAAGGATGGTCCAGTGGTCAGGGCACAAGCCTAGGACTTAGGAGACCCAGGCTCAGTTCCCTGCTCTGCCACAGGGTGCCTGTTTGACCTTGAGAATGTCACTTAGTCTCTCTGCACTTCAGTTCCAAGCAGTGCAATGGGGATAATAGCACCAGGTGTTGCAAGGATGAATACATGAAAACTGTGAGGCACTGAGCTGCTGCAGAGAGGGGGGGCAGCTAAATAGATCGAGTGAGCAGCCCCTGGCTTGCAGCGTGCGGGGAGCACAGACTGCTGCTGTGGCAGGCGCTTGTGCTAGGGCAGGGCAACTTCTTGCAACCCAGCTGTGCAAGGGCCGCCCCCAGGGAATGCCCAGGCTCCTGGGCCCACATCCCCTTGGGCCAGGCAGCACTTGCACTGAACTCGGCTGTGTTCGTTTGACACAGTCATGCTGAGTTATCCATTGAACAAGGCAGACGACACTAGCTAACATCTCCTGCGGTGGGCTAAGAGATGGCTCCCCTTGGAGGTGCAGCAGAGTGTAGGGCCCTGGGAGCACTGTGTCCCAGTATATCTGCATGGGGGGATAGACACAGGCTTGATCCAATCCTTGAGGAAGGTGTTTATGAGTGAGGCTAGGCAGGGATGCGTGCATTGGGAGGAGCGACTGTTTAAAGCTGTAATCATCCCTCCTCCTACATGACCCCACTGGTGCTAAATTAGTATTTCTCCTGCTGCAGCAGTTCAACGCCATTGCTGGAGAGGCGTTACCGAGTCCTGAATATGCAGCACGGCTCCTGCTCTAAGTTCCTTCGCTGACATTGACGTGGTGGGACCTGAACAGAGCAGGAACGGATTATTTTGCAAATCATTTACTTCATTTCCAGCTGGGGCCGTTATTTTCAGTGCCCTGTGGTCTTTTCCTCCACTGCACCATTTGCACACATCCCCCTAATGGGGAACACATCATAGGGGCCTCAGTGCAGCTCTGCGTCATGGCCAGGGCCAATCATCTATGACAGAACTGGAAACCCGCTCCCTAGTCAGGGAGGACAGGCCCCCGCTGAGAGCCCCCACTCAGCCATGCCCAGCTACCAAGGTCCTTGCAGTACACCGGTGTACTCCAAAGCCCAAGCACCTGGGAACAGGGTGTGTGATCCTGTGACGGGGTATACCAGACCCTCTGAGGCCCCCTGCTGGAGGTCTCGTGGCCCTGCCACATCCCGCCCCAAAAAAGGGCAGAGGAGAGGGTCCTCCAACCTGCCTAGAGTGGCTGTGTGGGACACAGCCAATCAGGGCCAAGAAGCCTAGTATAAGAAGAGCTGCAGGGCCAGAGAGAGTTCAGTTCCTTGTTGGAGCTATGGAACCCCAGATAGGGCAGAGCTGCCAGAAGCCAGGGTCAGCGAGGAGCCCTGAGTTGGTTGCTGGGACTCCATTAGGACAAGGCCCTGAGCTAAGGGTGAAAACGCTGCGGGGAAGTGGCCCAGGGAATTAGAGAATCTGTGTGACATAGTTAAAGGAACACAGCAGCCGGCTGCTCTCTACAGGTCCCTGGGCTGAGACCTGGAGTAGTGGGCAGGCCCGGGTCCCCCTCACTCCCCATTAGCCACCGAGGGCCAGTGGCCTGGACATTGAGGCACCCCGGAACTGAACCATAGTGGCCCAGCTGGAGAGCTGTAGCCAGGAAGCCCCAAGAGGGTGAAGACACTGTCCCAGCTCTGGGATAGAGCAGTGCCCCAGGGCTCCCTCTCTGGAGACAATCAGAGGCAGGGTGTGCAGGCCCGTGCACTCAGTCAAGGGTGCGCTCACGAGAGGTGAGTGATCCCCATTACTGAGCCCGATGAGAATAACACTGGGGCTGAGGACAATGAGGCTCAGTGGGTCTGAGGGGTCCAGGCTGGAGGTGGGGGGGGACGGGATCATCTGTTGCTCAACTGCTGAATCCATATTGTTGAGTTTTAAGTGCACGTTGCTGTGCCTGCATGGTGCATCGCTCCTTACGGGTGACTCCTGGCCTGCCTCGGAGGGTAGAGAGACCCAGTCCATTTCTAGTAGCACCAGAATTCAGTGCCTCCATGCCAGCGGGGTGTAGCCTTGCATCCTTTGCCTCGCTGTGCTGCAAGGGTCTGAGGATACGAGCAATGGCTCTGCCTCTAGGTGCACCTGTGGCTCTTGCCCCTGAATGTGGTTTGGGAGGCCTGCTGCCTTGCCAAGGCTGGGGGGCAGATTGTCCCAGGAGCTCTGCCAGTACCTTGCTCTGTTCTGTGGGCTGGCAGGCACACACCTTCTGACTTAACATTTTCTGCTATGTTTGTGATTTGCAAATGTTAACTCAAAAACAAATATTAAAAAAAAAAAATACCAACCTCCACAGGCCCCTCGCCTGACTGGGGAATCAATCAGAGGCCAAGTTTCATGTTTCAAACTTCAGCTGTTTTGGGAAGAGGCCTCTCTCGCTCTCTCGCTCTCTCTCTCTCTCTCCTCTCAACAACAAAACAAAAAGTTGTTTTTTAAAAAAACAAAACAGGAAAATGCATGTTTGTTCCATCTTAATCTGCCTAAATAATGGAAGGAGGGATTTTGCTCTAACTTTAAAAATAAAAACACTTTTTGGCTCCAAACCAAGTATGGAAAAATATCATCCAGATGGGTGAAAAGGAATGAACAAATGGAAAAAAAAATAAAAACAAAAAAAACCGTAAGCATTGGAGCCATGTTGCAGCCTTAACCATAGCTTTCACTAACAAGCGAATAATGTTATCCCCTTTTCACCTGAGCCGTTGGCCAGTTTGGGGGGTGGGGTGGGAGGACTAGCAGGTTGTTTCGTATAATCATTTTCTCCTCCTAATGGAATCAGGTAGTTCATTGATGCAATCTTGTTTATTTATACATAAGGTACAAAGTCCTGTTTCCTGGATCCCAACAGGAATCAAACAACAGGGGAGAATTTCTTTGCTCATAGTTCCAAACCTCTTTCAGCCAGCACTCAGCCCAAAAGCTCTCTTAGCCTTTTTCTCTGGGTCCTACTACTAGGGCTTCTCTGTCTGCATCTGGGGCTTCTTTGCTTCTTTGTGTGTTTCTGCTGCTTCTCACACACACACAGCTCCCCCAATCAAGGCCCTAGCCCCAGCCTTTGCTACATCAGTCGCCAGAGAAACCCACTGGGTCACATGATTCACCTTGTACTCAAGCCTTGCCGTGTGCCTGTGTTTTGGGTGGTGGCTCCTACTGCTTCAGCTACTTGGGTACATGTATCCTGAAAGACGGGTGTCAATTACACCACCAGCTTCAGCCCCCCCGTGCGATCCTTCCCCCAGAATAATGTTATCTCTAGCTAATCTGGTTCACACAGCAAAACTGCATCAAAAGAACATTATTGAGGTTGCAAAGTCAAGCACGTTAAAGTTAGGAGATGCCAGAATTGCTCATGCATCATTAGCGCTGTCCTGCTGTGCTTATGCATTATGACGCAGGGCCAGAATCTCATTTACATGAAGGCTTCCTTTCACCACGCTCACAGTGTACAGGGGCCTTGAAGTGAGTATAAATGCCCACAGTGCGGCCCTTTTACACTGACAGCGTCGTGCAAAGGGGAATTTGAAGCCGATCCTCATTTACTCTGAGGGTAAAATCCTGGCCCCCATCAAAGTCAATGGTAAGTCTATTTACTTCAGCAGGGTCACCCGTACGCTTTCCGTCCATGCTGCTAGGCTGTGGGGTGGCAGCTTTGCCTCTTCCTTGGCTTTGTTTTTAAGTGAAACCTTTAACGTTAATGGCAAATGGGTGTCCCTCCCCCCACCCAGTTAACTCCCTTTATGGATAGCAAGCGACTTCCCTGTCTAGAGTGGGCTACATGGGGAAATCAGAGGAAAACACTGGAAGAATTTTCTAAGAACTTCCCTAAGCAAAGACAGGTCTTCTGATAGTATAGACGCTGTGACAAAGAGTTGTTCCGTGGCTGAACATTGATCAGATGGCAGGTAATACACTTACTGTTAATTACTAATTAAATCATTACTGATTTGGAACCAAGTTATGGAACATGCCAAAAAAAAGTGCCTGGGAAGAATGCTGACTACCCTATGGATTGTTTTTGCTGCAGACTGTTGGATGTACTGGTTTCCTGGTGTGCAAGCGTCAAACATGCATAGTCGACTGAGGGCCGTTGCGCCAGCCAGAGTGACCACAGTTGATGGCGTCGCACCAGGCATCATGTAGCAAAATTCCCAGGTCTGGGTCAATCCTGCCAATCCACAAATCTCTGGAGTGGCCCCACAGGGGACGCCAGGTAGGGGGCAGGATGTGCACCCCGTCTCATGTCGATGGAGCATTTGAGAGCATGGGGTGTTGGGGTTTTCCATCCTGGTGATGTGGCCAAAGACCATGCAACACCACCATTGACTATTATGAGCACCCGAAGGAAGGCCAGATCTCTGCGAGAGTGAGACATTTCGCACTAGGTCAAACCACTTTATGCTCAGGATTTGGCACTGCCAACACATATGGAATGCCTCTAGCCACCCCTCGTCTGCCAGTGAGAGGGCTCAGGTTTCTGACCTGTACAGCAATACAGAAAGTCCACAGGTACATAGATCTGATGTGCAATGCACACTAAATAGCAGTAAGGAATGATGTGGCTACAAATTGGGCCCCCTGCTCCTCTCCCCACCCAGGTGAGCAGGGAATGGGTGGCTGCTTGACTCTTTCCCCCATCCAGCTACAACAACAGGCCAGCCCGTGTGGAGTGGGGGGAGTCATCTGCACCAGGGAGAGGGGCTGGCACAGAATAGCTCCTCGACTGGAGCAGGTCAGGGAGCAAGCAGCCAGATTGTAATGCTTTGCGTCTCAGTCTTGTCCCTGCTCTTCTCCAGAGCTAAACTAGCGTACCTCCGATAAACTAACACAGGCTCGGTAACAATTTGGTAAAATGGAACTCAGGAAGCGCTCCCTGAGAATGCACTGCAGCTTTATGTGCCGGCCCTCAGCCTGCAGAGACACTCAGCTGCTGGGCTAGACACCTCTATTCACAGAGCCTGCCATGGAAATGCCAACACACCCTTAACTTCTTAATGCTGCCGGGTGTCAAGCTAATTATATTGTCTACTAGACACAGCCATAGCCTCCGTTCAGAGCATATGGTTTAAGTAAGCGCAGGACATACCACGGTGGGTGTCAGCTGGCATAACAAATTGCTGTTCTGGGCAAATAAAAAGGCCTTTTTCAAATCCCCAACTCTGCAACCTGAGCTGCCAAAGTGAAAAGTCAGAGGCTGGAAATGAGTGACACCCCCTCACTACACAATGAGCAGTATGCAGTAGGAGGGTGGACTGCTGCCTGGGTTTTCAATCTGGGGGTCACAACCTCTGGGGGGGGAACCACAAATAGGTGTCAAGGGGTCATGACCACCCTGCCCTTCCCACATGGCTAAATGGCAGGTGGCACCAGCTAGGTCGGTTTGGGGGAGAGGGGGCAGAAAACAGCTGCATGGAAAATGTTGAGGACCACACTACTGGTTAGAATTAGCATGACACCTAATGTGATGCACTGACCAGGCATGGCCTTCTCACCAGGGACCCATCCACACACTGATCTTTCTGAGGTGCTCTCAGACATGTATGCTAGATGCCTAATATCAGCTGAGTAGCTGGTTTGAGTGTCACTAGTGCAGCCAGCTGGAAAAGCAGGGCCTGCCCGGCAGCCAGGATGCCAGCTGCCACGGGAAGTGGTAGGGGCATGTGGCACAGACATGTATAGGCATCGGGTGGGATTTTCAAAAGAACTCCGCATTGGCTGCCACTGAAATGAATGGAAAAACAAAGCCCATTGACTTCAATGGAGCAGAGCTAGGCCAGTGCTGACTGCTGGCCAAAATCCCACACTAAGTGCGTAGTCCTATGCTGGAGGTGTCACATGTAATCGGAAGCCTCCGCAAGGAAGTAACGCCTCACAGGTGGCCACCAGCTGGCCAACAGGTCTCCCAAAAGGAAAAGAGGAGCCAAAGGGGATCAATATTTCACTAGTGCAATATTTCCATGATCTCTAACGGCCCATAAGATCAAGTGATAAGTGCTATAAAACTTTAGCACAAGAGCTGGCCAGGCCACAGTGAACTTATTTCTAAGGATGGCTGTAAATCTATGTGTTGTGATGGAGCAAGGCCGGATGGCTATAGGAAAGTACTGAGGAACAGGTATATTAGCCCCAGGCTAAGCAAATCCCTAGTACCATGGGAACCAAAATGGCAGTTGCTCCAGGGTAATCAAGGCACCTGGGGCCAATTAAGTACTTTCTAGAAGGCACCGGAGAGAGCTACATTGATTGGAGCACCTGCAGCCAATCAGGCCAGGCTAATCAGGGCACCTGGTATAAAAAGGGGAGCTCACGCCAGTCAGGGGAGGAGGAGCCAGAGGAAGGAAGTGCGTATGAGGAGCCAGAAACACAAGGAATTAAGAACTGAGAGGGTGTACTACTGGAGGATTGAGGTAACACCATACAATCAAGCAGTATCAGACACCAGGAGGATCCTATGGTGAGGAGAAAGAAGGTGTTTGAAGGAGGCTATGGGGAAGTAGCCCAGGGAGCTGTAGCAGTCAAGCAGCGGTTACAAGTAACACTTTAGAGACTGCTGCACTTCACAGGGCCCTGGGCTGGAACCCGGAGTAGAGGGCGGGCCCTGGTTCCCCCCAAGCCCCGCTACTCCTAATCAGACAGAGAAGGAGATGATCCAGACTGTGGGTTTCATTCAAGGGGAAGACCACTAAGGGGAGGAAATCCGCCAATAAGCGCAGGACCTACTAGAGGAGAGGAGGAACTTTGTCACAGTATTCAGTGGCTTAGTTGCTGTGGTACTAAATCAGTGCCTCTAATCCAGTTGATTGAACTACCAGAAGAGAGTCCCTCTTACTTTAATTACAAAAGAACACGCTCATCTAGAGGGGGGCTGACTAGTAGAAACCAGCTTTACAAACTCCAAATTGGAAATTACAATCACTTAAATCCAATTAGCACAAGTTAATTTAGATTTCAAGGTCACTCTACACTCCACTCCTTCATTTATTTGGCCGTGTTTTACAGCCTGGCCTGGATTTGAACATTTGCATGCCTCTCATAAACAATTACTATTTCCATTCTAGGACTCTGGCTTCTGCACTCACCATTTTTCGGAAATTGCTGTCTGGCGCGTTATCAAAGGGTTAGCGGATTATGAAATTTATGGCTTCATTTAATTGAAAAATCATCTATTGGCTCACCAGCATAACTGCACTGCAGTGTTCTTGTGTTTGCCCCTAAGCAACTGTAGTAGGTTCACATGTGCAGGAGAGCTGCATGATAGAGATGTCGTCCTCTTCCTTGCAACATGACCAAATAATATCGCTATTCGGGAGGGATAGCTCAGTGGTTTGAGCATTGGCCTGCTAAACCCAGGGTTGTGAGTTCAATCCTCGAGGGGGCCACTTAGGGATCTGGGGCAAAATTGGTCCTGCTAGTGAAGGCAGGGGGCTGGACTCGATGACCCTTCGGGGTCCCTTCCAGCTCTGTGAGATAGGTATATCTCCATATATTTATATTTAAGACCAAACATGAAACTTGCACTATGTCTACACCGCCACAGTAAATCGACCTAAATTACGCTACTCCAGCTACGTGAAAAATGTAGCTGGAGTCGACGTAGCCTAGGTCAACTTACTGCGGTGTCCACACCACGCTGGGTCGACAGGCGACACGGTCCTTTCCATCCTATGATCTCTACAAACATTGTCCAAAAACTTTCTAATCCTGGTGCCTAAAGTAAATCACCTAAACAGACGTGTTCTGACTTAAATTCCAGTGGGAGCTGGGATTGCTCAACACTCTTGACAATCAGGCCACTTTTCTATTTAGGTGCCTAGATATGGATTTAAGGAGTCTAATTTCAGGCACCTTGGCTTGAAAGATGAGGCCATGACACTTCCACACCAACTGTAATGTAGGCATCATTAGGGCTGTTAAGCTTTTCACCCATACTTTTTTTTATAGCTTTTTCAACCCCACAAGAATTTGTGGCCAGTGCCAGCTTTCTCTGAAAACTTGATTGAGTTGGGATTGAACGATATTACTGACTTCTAGTCCTGTGCTCTAACCACTAGGTTATCCTAAACTATGTCTGGCTGATATGCAGCTTGAGTACATATGGCCTGTATCTCTCATGCCGAATCTCACTCTTGGAGTAGCTAAAGCTCTGTCCCACTCCATTTTCACATGAAAACTTTCAATCCCGTAAGAAATCAAAAAACTAAATTTACAGAAAAATAACACCAAAAGTGTTATCCTCCAACAGGGCTGCTGAGGAATCTGCAGAGAGAAACTCCAATTTAAGGGGGAAAATAAATCAATAGCAGCTAGCTTCCTGCTGACAAAGTACTAATACTGCTGTGAGCAAAAGCCACTCCGCTTATTCATGGATGCAAACGGAGCTAATCAGTTTCAATACACAAAGCCTTTATCTTCCCATACAGTAGAAACATAGCTACTCCATTTTTCAAAGGTCAAAAGACAACTCGCCCTGCAGCAAAATGCATTCTGTAATTAATGTGCTCATTTGTGTATGAGGATTAGCCTCTCTCTAAACACAATTCGTTCTGCAGATCAACATTTTGTGCTCAACTTAGATAATCAACATTTCCATATTTGCTCGCAAAGCTGCTGGGGCTGGCAGGGCCCTGAATGGAGCTGTTTCTGTTGATACCAATTAGTCATGCTAGGGCGAGGAAGTACAAAGGAAATGATTATTGCCACTTACATTAATAGTGTTAGTGATGCCTCAACACTGCAGCAAACCTTGTTACAGTCAAAGTTCATTACCAGGAATGAACCAGTGCACCTGGGGGTCTTTCTTGGCCATATGAAAAGGATTAAACCAAAATGTATCGTGTGTCGGCTTTAGAATGCTCTGTGCTTGGTTCATACAGTGAATTTCCCCCTCTCTACCCATTAGCTTGAGACGCATATAGGAACAGCACTGCTGCCTTACATGCATTGAATATAATGTCTTGTGGCCTATGGGAGCAGAGTGGTTATGACTCAGCTATCAAGCATGCAGAGTAATACTCTGCTTTCATTCTGCAGCTGCTGAATTTCAGAGTGCTCCAAAGGGCTCTGATAAAGATGGCTGTGAAGTATCTGATAACCCATTTCAAAGAATAGCTGCAAAAGGAATATGCCTGCATGGTGAATGCTTTTTCTGCTCTCTGTGGGCATGAAGACCACTGGTATAGTGACATATAGATGTTTGCCTAACATGTCCCATTGCAACCTCTATTCTAAGCTGGAGCATTCTGATAACTTCAGGAAGCAGTTTAGGGTGGGCCCCAAGCAGGAGAAGGTCAGGGTGAATACCCAAGAAGTTTACGTTCAACATAAGGTGGAGGAGACTGGTGGGTAACAGTTCTGAATAGAAACACCAGAAGGGCTGGAGCAGGAGGGAGGTGGGGAGAGACTTGGTGTAGGATATGGCGGGCTCAGGTGAAAACCAAAGGCAGTGTTGTCAGCCTCAGGGCTCCAGTTTTAGCCAATTGTGTGCCCAAAGTAGCCCCAAACTAGCCATTTCAAAAGAACATCTACTTCTGTCAAGTACTTAGTTTGTGACAGTAGGTACAAAAACTACTATCTAGTTTTACTTTTAAATAGCACTAATTTTGTTCAATAATAAACCAAACAGCTGATTAAATACCAACAATTTAATAACTAGTACCCAGAGCCCACTGCAACTCTGTGGTCTAGTGAAACTTATGCTACACACCATCATAGCATCTCTTATCTTCATATGACCATCAGTATGAACTCCTTCACGTCTATGTACTAACCACGCTAGCAAGAGTCATTTCATATCCGTCATTTTGCGTCTCAGAGTTAAAGTTTCTGTCAGTCCTGATCTCCAGGGGTATGTAATCTCAGCAAAAGCTGCTTCCCCTCCTACATTAAAAACTTTCCTATACCTCAACAAAATATTTGTTTAATCACATTTACTTGGGATGGGAGGATGCTTTCACCAAAATCCCATATCTTCATGTTTGCCCACAAATGTGAGTTACTGAATACTGATGTTGCTATTTTTAAAGCATTTCTTGACATTTAAGTGTGCCTATTTTAGACTTGCTCTGAAAAAAAAAAAGAAAATATCACTGTAAGAGGTATTCTTACCTCTTGGATTGGACAAATGGACTATAAGGTAGATAGAAAGCTGGCTAGATTGTCGGGCTCAACAGGTAGTGATCAACGGCTCGATGTCTAGTTGGCAGCTGGTATCAAGCAGAGAGCCCCAGGGGTTGATCCTGGGGCCAGTTTTGTTCAACATCTTCATTAATGATCTGGATGATGGGATAGATTGCACCCTCAGCAAGTTCGCAGATGACACTAAACTGGGGGGAGAGGTAGATACGCTGGAGGGTAGGGATAGGGTCCAGAGTGACCTAGACAAATGGGAGGATTGGGCCAAAAGAAATCTGATTAAGTTCAACGAAGACAAGTGCAGAGTCCTGCACTTAGGACGGAAGAATCCCATGCACTGCTACAGGCTGGGGACTGACTGGCTAAGCGGCAGTTCTGCAGAAAAGGACCTGGGGATTACAGTGGTTGAGAAGCTGGATATGAGTCAGCAGTGTGCCCTTGTTGCCAAGAAGGCTAAGGGCATATGGGGCTGCATTATTAGGAGCATGGCCAGCAAATCGAGGGAAGTGATTATTCCCCTCTATTCGGCACTGGTGAGGCCACATCTGGAGTATTGCGTCCAGTTTTGGGCCCTCCACTACAGAAAGGATGTGCACAAATTGGAGAGAGTCCAGCAGAGGACAGCGAAAATGATCAGGGGGCTGGGGCACATGACTTATGAGGAGAGGCTGAGGGAACTGGGCTTGTTTAGTCTGCAGAAAAGAAGAGTGAGGGGGAATTTGATAGCAGCCTTCAACTACCTGAAGGGGGGTTCCAAAGAGGATGGAGCTCGGCTGTTCTTAGTGGTGGCAGATGACAGAACAAGGAGTAATGGTCTCAAGTTGCAGTGGGGAGGTCTAGGTTGGATATTAGGAAACACTATTTCACTAGGAGGGTGGTGAATCACTGGAATGGGTTACCTAGGGAGATGGTGGAATCTCCTTCCTTAGAGGTTTTTAAGGCCCGGCTTGACAAAGCCCTGGCTGGGATGATTTAGTTGGTGATTGGTCCTGCTTTGAGCAGGGGGTTGGACTAGATGACCTCCTGAGGTCCCTTCCAACCCTAATCTTCTATGATTCTATGATTCTAATGACTATTAAAAGGCAGTGGAAGGCTATAGTTTATACATCTAGCTCAGATTCTGCTGAACTCCTTATTTGCTCTGTGAAAATGTTAAACATGGTACTTTCACAGAGTGAAGAACTGCCCTTCTACCAAGCAAGCTGAGAGAGTACAGCTTTACAAATGTTTTAGAGCTGTATTTTTACATTTTTCAAATAAGCCACATTTCCAAATGTGACGTGTATAAACTTCCTTTGAGATAAAAACATACTTACAGTTCCTGGAAAGTGCTTTTAAAGATATCTTGGTGATCGTTAAGAGAAATGGCATGGTATACAGCATACTGATTCACCCGACTTCGTCTGTCATTCTGACTGAGCAGCAGCCGTTCAGAATATTGGCACAGGAAGAAATATCAAGGATGTAACTGTCAGGCGAGCCCTCCAGGAGACCTTGAGTAAAGGAAGTTTTAGTGAATGATCATTATTAAAGATAGAATTTACTTTGAGAGATTTGAATTTTGAATAAAACATAAAGAGCTAAAGGACCTTCTCCTCAGAGGTCATCTCCTTCCACTGAATCTTGATTGCAAAAAGCAATAAACAAATGTTGGTCTAGATTTTCTGAGGTGACTAGTGAGCATGTGTACTCTGCTTAAGAAAGCTGATTTCCAGAGGGTGGGTGCTCAGCTTTTCCAATCTCTTCAGGTAGTCTTAAGTTGGAGACTGAGAAATAAGGTACCCAAAATCATTAGGCACTTCTGAAAGTTTCTACTATTGTCTTTTCATCTCACTCTTCCTTCACGAGGACAGGCTTTCAGGATGCTGCCAGACCTGCACAAAAATTGTTAGTACTGAACAGACCACTGCTGTATGTTTCAAAGCAAATACACTATCGGTGGGCCTGGTTGCCAGCCCAAGTGCAGCACCGGTCCCCTCTCTGTTACCCAAAGCCTCCTTGGCCCTGTGTTGCAGAATGGGTCTTACTCAGGCAGGGGCCAGAAAGTGAGAGCAAGCCCAGAGGTTAGGGGAGCTAGCGTGTTTGCCATTCAGACTCCCCCACCACAGACAGGGGTGCCACAGAGGCTATCTAGCTACTGCACAGGCCCCCTCCCCCCAAAACCTGCCCCCCCCCAATTCCAGTGCTCCAGACAAACAGTCCACCTTCCCTCCATGCCCACACACAGCCCAGTGCCCTCCCCCAGGCGAGCTACCACCAGCGCCCCCCTTGGCCTACTCCGTGCCAAGGGGAGGGGACTGCAGGTGCCGTTGTCCCACTCAGCTTCCCCTCAGTCTGAGTGGCGCCACCTCCCGGGCCATGGCCAGAACTTGCTGAGTCCTCCCTCCTCCAGGTTGGAGCTGCGCCCGGCCTGAAGACATAAAGCAGTTGTCTGAGGTGAGGAGCCTGCCCCACGAGGAGTAGTCCTGGGTTCTCCACCAACCCAGTAGCTGGCTCTTGTGTGGGTGGCCTTGGGGGGTGGGGGTAATAGAGCCTTGGCTTGGCTTAACATGGACCCGCGTACAGCTATCTCTATTCCACAGAGAGCAGCTCCAAACGAGGCTGCAACCCGCAATCATTTTCCCCTGCACGATCTGGTTAACAAGAGCACCTGCCTAGCAAACAATTTCAATTACTAGGGGACAAAAAAGCAGCAGTGCTCCTAAATTCTCCCAGTCAATAAAGCAACAGAGTAAGGCTGAAGAAACAAACTGTATTTACTCTTCCATTTCAAGCAATTGTGTCAACGTGTTAGAAAGCAGCTCGTTTAGAGCTTACCGCAGTGTGAGGTGGATTGGAGGTTAAGCGGCATGAAATGAGTAGTGACTGCCAGTGCTATTCAATCAATAGGTATAGACTCCATTACAGTTCCAGAGGAGCGAAGGGGGGTTGCCTTCTTGTTGGCAGCGCATAGTTCTCTGTGACAAACGGAAAGGGAAAATGACAACGGATCTCCACACATACCATGACACTTTCAAACACACTGGCCTTTCCCGGCATACTGCGAAGACAGGAGTAGCCGTGTTGCCCAGTGGACTGGGAGTTAGACTAAGAGTCTGTCTACGTTCCAGCCGGGAGTGTGAATGGGCAGCTCATGCAGACAAACCCGCCCTAGCTGTGCTCTAGCTAACATGCTAAAAATAGAAGTGAGGCACCATGGCCCAGGCTTCAGTGCAGACTACGTAAGACCACCTGACCCCCTGCATATGTCCTCTCTTGTGCAGCCAATGCTGAAGCCTACGCTGCAGCATCTTCACTTCTAACTTTAGCGAGCTACCTAGAGTACAGCTTGCACAGGTACATCTACATGAGCTGCCATTCACACCCTCGGCTGCCAGGTAGATGTACCCTGAGACTCAGGCGACCTGACTTCTCTTTCCAGCTCTGATGCTGACTTGCTGAGGAACCCTGGGAATTCATTTCAGCTTCCTGTGTCTGTTCCCCCTCCTACTCTATCTATTTAGATCATAAGTTGAGCTGGTCAGGAGTTTTCTGATGAAATGCCTTTCTATTGGAAAATGCCAGTTCAACAAAACCAAAACAGTTTATGGGAAAGGGTCAGTTGTGACCCATCTCCCGATTCTTTCTGGCTGGCAAGCAATGTCAGCTATAGTTATATCTACTCTCTATGTTATATTTAACAACAAGACACTCCAGCCTATGCATTTAAGGAAGATGACTTACTTTTTTGGTGGTCCTTTGGTCTTGTGCCCTGGAACGTTGCATTAAATATGATCTTATAAGTCCAAACTACCCTACCTGTTTTAGCTTGATGCATATATTAAAAATATAGTGCTAAGGCTTTCTCACTATGCAATATACATTTCAGGCTTTAGAGACACAGTTCAATAAATAGGAACATTTCCCTTTTTATTCTTTTTCATCTTGACTTCTAATCTTTATCATTGAAGTGCAACTCATTGGCAGGCTTCTTGTTAAAAATAGCAGCTGATAGAACCCTGCTGCATTCTGGATCCTACTTAATCAGAAGTGAGATGAAAGAGCTGCTTGTGAAAAATAGATTAAACAAGCCAAAAGCCAAGCAGGTTACTTACTTGCCTGCACTAATTCTTCATAGACCTGTGCTTCAGAGCTCAGGTTTTATGGACATTTGGAGGGGTTGCTATAGGAACTAAGAGAAAGTAGGGAGCTCACGGCAATTTATGGGATTTTTTTCAATGTATTCATCTTTTTAATGCTAGTCTACACCAGTGAGTGCTACTCAGGTTTAAAATGGAAAGAAAGAGATGATGTGGCAGACATAAATTGATATCCGCTGAAGAGGGTAAGAGGTAAAATAAAATTCAAATAAAAGAAATGAGAGAAGGAAAAGGTCCCTAGAACAGTGACTAAGAGAATATTGGATCAGAGCCTCAGCTCTGGTAAATCATAGCTCCACTGATTATGCTGACTTACCCCACTTGAGGACGTGCCCTATAGAAGCAGAGATCTGCATTTGGCCAGGCAAGCAGTTCCAAAGCCTAGGGACTTTGGGAAGAAATGATTCAACACATCCGGTAAGCTACTTTTCTCCCAAACCGCCCACCTGCTCAGTAAAAGAGCTGTAATACATTTCCCCAGTCTTTGGTGCCATCTGCACTGAAAAGTGCAACTGTGGCATGCAACAAAAGTCAGAGAGGCATATACTGGAAGGGAATTAAAGAAGACAGAACAACTATTTCTGCATCCATCACAGCTACTTACTAGGCCAGAAACTAAGATATATGCGGAAATTAGGGCTGTCAAGCTATTAAAAAAATTAGTCATGATTAATCGCGCTGTTAAACAACAATAGAATACCATTTATTTAAATATTTTGGATGTTTACTACATTTTCAAATATATTAATTTCAATTACAACACAGAATACAAAGTGTACAGTGCTCGCTTTATATTTATTTTTTATTACAAATATTTGCACTGTAAAAATGATAAGCAAAAGAAATAGTACTTTTCCGTTCACCTAATACAAGTACTATAGTGCAATCTCTTTATCATGAAAGTTGAACTTACAAATGTAGAATTATGTACAAAAAAACCTGCATTCAAAAATAAAACAATGTAAAACTTTAGAGCCTATAAGTTCACTCAGTCCTACTTCTTGGTCAGCCAATCACTCAGACAAACAAGGTTGGTTACAATTTGCAGGAGATAATGCTGTCTGCTTCTTGTGTGCAATGTCACATGAAAGTCAGAACAGGCGTTTGCATGGCACTGTTGTAGCTGGCATTGCAAGATATTTATGTGCCTGATGCGCTAAAGATTCATATGTCCCTTCATGCTTCAACCACCATTCCAGGGGACATGCTTCCATGCTGATGACGGGTTCTGCTTGATAATGATCCAAAGCAGTGCGGACTGACGCATGTTCATTTTCATCATCTGAGTCAGATGCCACCAGCAGAAGGTTGATTTTCCTTTTTGGTGGTTTGGGTTCTGTAGTTTCCGCATCAGAGTGTTGCTCTTTTAAGACTTCTGAAAGCATGCTCCACACCTCATCCCTCTCAGATTTTGGAAGGCACTTCAGATTCTTAAACCTTGGGTTGAGTGCTGTAGCTATTTTTAGAAATCTCACATGTGATAAATGAAGGGGGAGGGTAGCTCCCTTTTATGGACACCCAGTTAGCTATAAAATCCCTGTTAGTAGCTGTTTTCTACTTGCTTTACCTGTAAAGGGTTAAAAAAAAACATAGGTAAAAGGAAGGGAGTAGGCACCTGACCAAAAGAGCCAATGGGAGGGACAGAACTTTTTAAAATTGGGAAAAAACTTCCCCTTTGTCTGTCTGTTGTAGTTCTCCGGAGAGAGGGGACAGAGCAGAGGCAGGGCTGGAGCTATGCTGTAAGAGCTTTGAGCCAGGTATGGAAAATTATCAGATCATTCCTAGAACTACTCATTTGAAATCCCAGACAGTTAAGTAAATCAGGAAATGTCTAGGAAGTCGCGATTAGGTTTATCTCTTTTATTTCTTATTGGCTTGTGGACTCCTCTGTGCTAACCCCCAAATGCTTTGTTTTGCTTGTAACCATTAAGCTGGACCTCAAGAAAACCATTCTTGATGCTTAATTATTCTATTTGCTCTTTTTAAATCTAGCAATAGCCTACATTCCAGATGTATTTTCTTTCTTTTGGTTTTTAATAAAATTTACCTTTTTTAAGAACAAATCCTTGCAGGCCCCCCCCTCTTCTGCACTCAAAGTGCCAGAGTAGGGAATCAGCCTTGACAGGTACCTTCTTTGTGTTTTGTCAAATCTGCTGTGAAAGTATTCTTAAAATGAACATATGCTGGGTCATCATCCGAGACTGCTATAACATGAAATATATGCAGAATGCGGGTAAAACAGAGCAGGAGACATATAATTCTCCCCCCAAGGAGTACAGTCACAAATTAAATTGATGCAGTATTTTTTTAACGAGCATCATCAGCATGAAAGCATGTCCTCTGGAATGGTGGCCGAAGCATGAAGGGGCATACGAATGTTTAGCATATCTGACATGTAAATACCTTGCAATGCCGGCTACAAAAGTGCCATGAAAATGCCTGTTCTCACTTTCAGGTGACATTGTAAATAAGAAGCAGGCAGCATTATCTCCCGTAAATGTAAACAAACTTGTTCGTCTTAGTGATCGGCAGAATAAGAAGTAGGACTGAGTGGACTTTTAGGTTCTAAAGTTTTACACTGTTTTGTTTTTGAGTGCAGTTAGGTAAAAAAAAATCTGCATTTGTAAGTTACACTTTCACGATAAAGAGATTGCACTACAGTACTTGTATGAGGTGAATTGAAAAATACTATTTCTTTTGTTTATCATTGTTACAGTGCATATATTTGTAGTAAAAATAATAATATAAAGTGAGCACTGTGTACTTTGTATTCTGTGTTGTAATTGAAATCAATATTGAAAATGTAGAAAAATATCCAAAAATATTTAATAAATTTCAATTGGTATTCTATTGTTATAAGTGCAATTAATTGCAATTAATATTTTAATCACGATTAATTTTTTTGAGTTAACTGAGATTAATTGACAGCCCTAGTGGAAAGGAAATGTTTCTTTCCCTGAATGTTACATAGGAGAGTTCACATAAATAAATCTGCCCCCTTGCTCTCTCCTGTCAGATTCTCATACATCTGGCAAGAAAAATGGGCTTAAGAAAGGGACTTGGCGCTGAGCAGGATTAGTTTAGGCAAAGTCCCCAGGCTCCCAGAGGGGCTCCTCTGTGTGTGGCTGTCAAGACTGAAGTCAGTTGTCTTCCTATTTGTTAGCCTCTCATTCCCCTGATATCCAGGGGGACTTTATCTGATCAAGAGCACAAATGGCTTTTTCTTGCTTCTTTCTGTTTCTCTACATGTAGCTTCTTCTTATGGGCCTGATCCAAAGCCCACTGAAATCAGTGGGAGTCTTTCCACTGCCTTTCAATTGACTTTAGCTCAGACCCTCAAGGTCTACCAAATTGATTTGACAGAAGGTTGCTGGGGGAGCCCATCCGCCCCCCGAGGACTCCCTATGTCAGCCCAGTGTGGAGCTGCTGATGAAGTGACAATGTATCACTCTTCTTAAATGAGTCCTAGACAGCTGGATGTGGAAGCTGAGGCTACCAGACTGAAGGGTGGAGGTGTTTGGCCAAATTCAGGCCTGTGGTTATACTATTAACATCAGTGGGAATGTTAGTCTGTTATGCCAGGCCAGACACAGAACAAGGTTGAGAAGATCATCCTGGCTAGGCAGCAGCCAGCCCCACATAGCACTGGGATGGAGAGATCTGGGAAGATGGGAAAAAGAGAGGAGACACCTGAGATTGAAAATTAAAATGCAGGTTGGTGGGACAGAAACAGAAACCTGGGGAACAGAAACTGTAAATCAGATTGTTCAGAAAGATAACAAGAGCTATGAATGAATAGGGGCAGGGAGAGAGAGAGGTCCTGTTCGTGAGAG
Source organism: Platysternon megacephalum (assembly GCA_003942145.1). NCBI lineage: Eukaryota > Metazoa > Chordata > Testudines > Platysternidae > Platysternon > Platysternon megacephalum. The sequence goes on from QXTE01000338.1 coordinate 938,407, forward strand.
TCAAACTCAGTGCGTGCAGAATCAGAATAGGTCACAGAGCTCCAGACACATTTGTCCTCATACCACAATAGGGTCAGGAGTAGATCTACTGGGAGCTGAGGGTACTTAGCACCCTGTAGGATTGGGCATGTAATGATATGTTTACATGCAGTGTATTATTCAGCCACTGGATGTCTCTGGGTGCTACATAGAATTCCAAGCAGGGTGTGGTGCCTGGTAAACAAGGGAGACAAAGCTGGGACTGGAGCTGTGTGGAAGGCTATTTATTGGTGTCTCTGGTTGTAGCTGTTTTCTGTAATAAATGCCTCTTGTTTAAATCAGACTCTGATTCCATATATCAAGGCAGTGTCCTTATTTTGTATGGGGCACAGTTTAGTTTAAGAAATACAAAAGCATATGTCATGCTTGTGTGATGAATATTTGCTAGGAATGGTTGTCTAGGAGAGAGTCAGTGGTTCAATTAGCAATCTGTTTAAACTATTTCAGCACTTAACAGAGATACTTTTACTGTCAGATATTTTTCAGATTAGTCTTTTTAGCAGCTGATTACATATGGAGAAGAGCTGAAATACTATGATGTAACCCATGCAAAAGAAGCTGCCAGGCAAATCAAGCAATAATATGCATGATGCTCTAGCATCAGAACAAAAAAATGTTCCTTTCTAGCTTGGGCATAATTTTAGGCGGCTCAAGGGAGGCCCCTGCAATCTACCAACTAAGGAACAGCTGACACTGTGCCTGTCACCCATTCCAATTTTCAGTTGGCTGGTGGAAGGGCTGCAGGGTGGGCATCAGAGGAGAATTTCTGGTACTGCTTTGCGCAGGGGCACTCAGCTGAACACTCCTGCCTGTCTTTGTAGCTGTCAGTCAGGCAGCTCCAGAACAGACGCACTCATCTGGAAGAGGGGGCTGCACTGGAGCCTCTTGCCTGTAGGGGCCGTTCTTGCTCCGGCTGGGCAGGCTGGAGGCTATGGCTGAGACTGCTTGCTGCAGTCAGTTGCTGAGCTGGGCCCCACTCCCAGTCCCAGCTGGTTCTGAGTGCAGAGCAAGAGAGAGCCTGACCTGGCAGGGAGGAGACTGAGCTACAGGCCAGCAGCATCTCTTCTCCCCACCCCCACCCTACTTTCTTAGGGGTTGGGTGAAGGGAAGAAGCTGGGGGCATCCAGGCCCAGTGGAGACTGGGGATAAGGCAGAAAGAGGAGAGGTGAAGAAAGGGAACATGGAGGCAGAGAAGGTGGGGCAGAGGGGGGGCAGCTGGCAGGGAGGAAGCGGAGAGAAGGGGGTGAAGACATGGGGAGCAGGAGTGGAGAATGTGGGTACAGCATTCTAGGGTACAATCCAGATCAGTGAGTTGCTCTGTCATCACTTGCCCTGCAACCTGGGGTGCCTCACAACACTTTGCTTCTGTAGCTCCCAATCTGGCAGTGCTGGATTAAGGTATAAACTAACTAAGCTTCAGCTTAGGGCCTCTCAATATGAGGGGCCTCTAAAAAAGAAAAAACTGACTCCATTTCAAAATTTATCAAAATCGGTTGATAAATAAAGGAGATATGGGAAAAAGAAGATTCTCTCTAAATACAGACATTTTCGTTCAAATATGACAAAAATGTACACATCTGGCTACACAAATACCCTTACCCTACCCTTACCTTCACTAATTGTTAGGGCTGTCAAGTGCTTAAAAAAATAATCGTGATTAATCATACTGTTAATACTAGAATACCATTTATTTAAATATTTTTGGATGCTTTCTACATTTTCAAATATATTGATTTCAATTACCACACAGAATATAAAGTGTACAGTGCTCACTTTATATTATTTTTTATTACAAATATTTGTACAGAAAAAACATAAGAAATTGTATTTTTCAATTCACCTAATACATACTGTAGTGCAATCTCTTTACCATGATAGTTGAACATACAAATATAGAATTATGTACAAAAAATAACTGCATTCAAAAATAAAACTATGTAAAACTTTAGCCCCTACAAGTCACCTCAGTCCTATTTCTTGTTCAGCCAATCACTCAGACAAACAAGTTTGTTTACATTTGCAGGAGATAATGCTGCTCACTTCTTGTTTACAATGTCACCTGAAAGTGAGAACAGGCGTTCGCATGGCACTGTTGTAGCTGGCATTGCAAGATATTTACGTGCCAAATTCGCTAAAGATGTATATGTCCTTTCATGCTTCAACCACCATTCCAGAGGACATGCCTCCATGCTGATGATGGGTTCTGCTCAATAGCAATCCAAAACAGTGCACATTGATGCATGTTCATTTTCATCATCTGAGTCAGATGCCCCCAATAGAAGGTTGATTTTCTTTTTTAGTGCTTCAGTCTGTAGTTTCCTCATTGGAGTGTTGCTCTTTTAAGACTTCTGAAAGCATGCTTCACACCTCTTCCCTCTCAGATTTTGGAAGGCACTTCAGATTCTTAAACTTGGGTCGAGTGCTGTAGCTATCTATAGAAATCTCACATTGGTACCTTATTTGCATTTTGTCAAATCTACTGTGAAAGTGTTCTTAAAACAAACATGTGCTGGGTCATCATCTGAGACTGCTATAACATGAAATATATGCAGAATGCATAAAACAGAGCAGGAGACATACAATTCTCCCCCAAGGAGTTCAGTCGCAAATTTAATTAACACTTTTTTTTTTAACGAGTGTCATCAGCTGGAAGCATGTCCTCTGGAATGGTGGCCGAAGCATGAAGGGGCATACTAATGTTTAGCATATCTGGCACCTAAATACCTTGCAATGCCGGCTACAAAAGTGCATGCAAACGCTTGTTCTGAGTTTCAGCTGACATTGTAAATAAGAAGCAGGCAGCATTATGTCCTGTAAATGTAAACAAACTTGGTTATCTTAGCGATTGGCTGAACAAGAATTAGGACTGATTGGACTTGTAGGCGCTAAAGTTTTATACTGTTTTCTTTTTGAGTGCAGTTATGTAACAAAAAAAAATCTACATTTGTAAGGTGCACTTTCATGATAAAGAGATTGCACTTCACTACTTATATGAGGTGAATTGAAAAATACTATTTCTTTGTTTATCATTTTACAGTGCAAATATTTGTAATAAAAATAATAATATAAAGTGAGCACTGTACACTTTGTATTCTATGTTGTAATTGAAATCAATTTAATTGAAAACATAGAAAAACATCCAAAAATATTTAATAAATTTCAGTTGGTATTCTATTGTTTAACAGCGCGATTAAAACTTCAATTAATCGTGATTAATTTTTTAAATCGCAATTCATTCTTTTGAGTTAACTGTGATTAATCAATAGCCCTACTAATTGTTCATTATTGGCAGGTGGGAGGCCAGGGCTGAGAAAAAAACGATAATTGCACTTGTAAAATTAGTATTTCCACGAGTAAGTCCTCTATCAGTCTCCTAAGGGAGTGTTTTGTTGGCCAGATGCTACTGGTAAAATTCTGACTGTGCCTTCATAGCTTGTTTAAATAAATAAATAATCTCACTGCGGATAAAATCGAGAAAAATGTGCGGTCGGAGATGGCAGTGTCATGAAGCAATCCTGCCAAGCTCATACTCATGTGTTAGTGTGTTCTTTCTTCTTTTGATCTGTACATACTGTGATAGACCCAGACCAGTTGGGAGCAGCAGAGTAGTAGAAGGGAGATATACTGGCCACTGGATAAGCAGTTTTCTGTTCCCTGAGTGACCAGAGCAGGGGCTGCTCCAGGCTAATGACAACACCTGACTCCAATTAACCTGCTAAGAGTCAGGTGAGGCTGTTAAGCATCTGACTCTAATCAAGGCCCCTCTGATGCTATAAAAGAACTCACTCCAGTCAGGCCAGGGGAAGCCAGGGAGCCAGAGGAGAGGATGTGCATGTGAGGATGTGCATGTGAGGAACTGGGAGCAAGAGGTGTGCAAGAAGCTGAGAGTGAGTAGGCGTACATCTGGAGGACTGAGAAGCACAAGCGTTATCAGACATCAGGAGGAAGGTCCGGTGGTGAGGACAAAGAAGGTGTTGGGAGGAGGCTCTGGGGAAGTAGCCCAGGGAGTTGTAGCTGTCGCACAGCTGTTCCAGGAGGCACTCTAGTCAGCTGCAGTCCACAGGGCCCTGGGCTGGAACCCGGAGTAGAGGGCGGGCCCGGGTTCCCCCCAAACCTCCCAACTCCTGATCCAACGCAGGAGGAATTGACCTGGACTGTGGCTTCTACCAGAGGGGAAGGTCTCTGGACTGTTTCCCAACCCACAGGGTGAATCTGTGAGGCGAGCAAATCTGCCAGTAAGCACAGGACCCACCAAGGTAGAGGAGGAACTTTGTCACAACTGGTGTGAGAAGTGGGATTTGGTGTGCACAGCACGGCGGAAGAAGGAGGGTGATTTTAAAAAAAAAAGGGGAGAGGGTTTATTTTTTTTCACCACAATGGATCCGAGGCATCCTGGACATAGCTAAGGAAATTTGGGAGGAGGAACCCAGTGAGGGGAAGAACATAATAGAGCATGTGCTACAGATGAGGGACCGGATAGCCCGGGTCACTCCCATAGTGAGGGAGCACCTAGAGAAGGCCCAAGAGGCCCAACAAACCTACTACAACCGTCAAGCCAAGGTTCGTCAGTTTCAGCCCGGTGACCAAGTAATGGTACTGGTACCCACAGCCGAAAGTAAGCTGTTGGCCCAGTGGCAAGGGCCCTACGAAATAGTTGAACCTGTAGGGGAAGTAAATTACAAGGTGCGACAACCAGGACGTCGAAAACTAGAGCAGATATATCATGTCAACCTTCTGAAACCCTGGCATACCCGAGAGGCGTGCACAGTGGTTCGGGAAGACCTGCACCCAGGGAACAAAAACCCTGAACAGGTGAGGGTGTCTCCCGATCTAACGATAGCCCAGAAGAAAGAGGTAACTGAGATGATCGCCCAATATCAAGATGTATTCTCAACAAAGCCGGGTCGCACAACTGGGACATATCACCACATCGTCACGAACCCTGGGGCCAGAGTAACAATGAGGCCCTACCGGGTGCCAGCAGCCAAAAGGGAGGAAATAAAAGGGGAAGTCAGGAAAATGCTGGAGATGGGGATCATTGAAGAATCTCACAGTCAGTGGTCCAGCCCAATAGTGTTGGTGCCCAAACCTGATGGCACCACGAGGTTCTGCAATGACTTCCGGCGACTAAATGAGATATCCCAGTTTGATGCCTACCCTATACCCCGCATAGACGAATTAGTGGACCGTCTGGGGAATGCCCGGTACTTAACGACCCTAGACTTGACAAAGGGGTACTGGCAGATTCCGCTAGCCGAAGATGCAAAGGAGAAGACGGTGTTCTCTACACCAGAGGGTCTTTTCCAGTATACGGTCCTTCCTTTTGGACTACATGGGGCCCCAGCTACCTTTCAGCGCCTCATGGACAAGTTATTACGCCCCCATGCCAGCTATGCTGCGGCCTACTTGGATGACANGAGAGGGCATTCACAGACCTACGGACTGCCCTCTGCAGTAACCCCGTATTGATAGCCCCGGATTTCACCAAGGAATTCATCCTTCAGACAGATGCATCTGAGGTGGGGTTAGGGGCTGTCCTGTCACAGATGGTTGGGGAAGAGGAACACCCAATTCTCTACCTCAGCAGGAAACTCCTTCCGAGGGAACAAAAATATGCAGTGGTAGAGAGAGAATGCCTCGCCGTAAAATGGGCCATGGAAACGTTGTGTTACTACCTGCTGGGGCGCAGATTTGTCCTCATGACCGACCATGCCCCTCTTCAATAGATGCAACGGAACAAGGAAAAGAACACAAGGGTAACCAGGTGGTTCTTATCCCGCCAACCTTTCCAGTTCCGCATACAGCACAGAGCAGGGAGTCGCCATGGCAACGCCGATGGCTTATCACGTGTACACTGTCTGGCGTCCCAAGCTGCCCAACCCCTTGTTGAGCAGGGGGGAGGGACATGTGATAGACCCAGACCAGTTGGGAGCAGCAGAGTAGTAGAAGGGAGATATACTGGCTACTGGATAAGCAGTTTTCTGTTCCCTGAGTGACCAGAGCAGGGGCTTCTCCAGGCTAATGACAACACCTGACTCCAATTAACCTGCTAAGGGTCAGGTGAGGCTGTTAAGCACCTGACTCTAATCAAGGCCCCTCTGATGCTATAAAAGAACTCACTCCAGTCAGGCCAGGGGAAGCCAGGGAGCCAGAGGAGAGGAAGTGCATGTGAGGAACTGGGAGCAAGAGGTGTGCAAGAAGCTGAGAGTGAGTAGGCGTACTGCTGGAGGACTGAGAAATACAAGCGTTATCAGACATCAGGAGGAAGGTCCGGTGGTGAGGGCAAAGAAGGTGTTGGGAGGAGGCCATGGGGAAGTAGCCCAGGGAATTGTAGCTGTCGTGCAGCTGTTACAGGAGGCACTCTAGTCAGCTGCAGTCCACAGGGCCCTGGGCTGGAACCCGGAGTAGAGGGCGGGCCCGGGTTCCCCCCAAACCTCCCAACTCCTGATCAAACACAGGAGGAATTGACCTGGACTGTGGTTTCTACCAGAGGGGAAGGTCTCTGGACTGTTTCCCGACCCACAGGGTGAATCTGTGAGGCGAGCAAATCCGCCAATAAGCGCAGGACCCACCAAGGTAGAGGAGGAACTTTGTCACAATACGTACAATTGTGTATTTTAGTGTGCAGGCCGCTTTCAGCGTCATGCGCTATTCATGCTTCACATGATTGAGTTTGCAGGTGATCGTCTTATAGACTTGGGTCAAATGAAACTTGAGGAGGAAAAATTTGTGTTGGCTTCCCTCCATCAGTTCGGGAACCTTCACAGTAAATATCAGAGAGTGCTGATGAAAGGATAAATAGAGGATTTTGAGAGAAGTGAAGAAAGATATACATATATCAAAATATTCTGAGTACTTGGTGAGCAAGTTATTTCAAACTGTGTCCATATATGATTTAAAGGCTATTAAAGCCTATAATAGTCATTATATTTGCTTGAATATAGGCTAGTTTCTCTCACTTTCTCAATGTCTGTCTAGAGATTACCAGTATTTTTTCTTTCTTTCTCTTTCGCACATATAGCTTGTTGTCACTCTGTGTGTCCAAGGTGTTTACTCAAAATTAATTAGTGGTCCTGGGGGAGACAGAGGATATAGACGCGAATGCGAAGAGAGATGCCTATTTAGAAAAAAGACTGGGATTTTCTGCTCGGTGGGTTTGGAGCGTGCAAGATAATATTTTATTATAGGTAGTATCCTATGTAAAAATTCTTATATAGACTGATAAATCACATATCATATGCATAATACATTGTATTTTTATAGTATGGCAAAAGAAAAATTCCAACAATTCATTGTTTTGTAGCGAAAATTAAATCGGAATAAACATTTGTAAATATATTTTATATATAGTCTGGATAAACTTTGTATTTTCCTAACAAAATTAATCAGTGTTTTTTCATTTATTCATATGAAAAGAAGGATAATTTTCCTTATTCATGGTGTAAAAAAAATTATATATCCTCTTTTGTTTTCCTGTTAGAACATAGACAAAATAGCACTAACTTTCAGAGAAATATCCTGGTAAAATAACACAAGTTTTCAGCATATATATATTAATAAATATATTATTTGTTGTATAGATATATAAATCTCAATATTTATAATATAAAATGAAATAGTTTACTGGTTTCAATAAAAACTTTCTGCTACTAATTTTAGGACCAATATTAGGTAATTCAGCATAACCTTCTATAAAAACAAAACAAATCAATGTACTGGAAAAATACAACCCACACACAATTTTCTGATGGTTTGCTTATTACCTGAGTGTAATTAATATCAATATAACTAATAGTTGAGCTTTAAGCTAGTGGGTTATCTGCATCCTATATCCTCTATTGCCTCTTGTATCCTCTATTGCCATCTTATATCTTCTAATTGTCTCATTGCGTATTCAGACAAGGAATTCCACAATTTAGATGCCCCAACAGAGAAGAAAAATGTCCTGAGAACTCTTCTAGTAAATTGTATTATTTACTAGGGTTTTTTTTATTTTGTATTTGTATATTGTATTGTTTACTTTTACTTTACTTACATACGCAATTAGTTCAAAGAATTTGTCTAAAATTTATTTCTCTCATGATGTCATCGTTACAGAGAGGGCTGCTGAAAATGAAGATTATTATTCTATTTTTATAACTTCACCTTTGTATATACGCAAATATAAAGCTTTCGTGTTTGTATATTCAATGTCCTTTCTGTGAAAATCATAAATTCATTTTTATGGTGTGGGGCCTCTTACACTGGACATAGCTTAGGGTTTCAGAATGTCATAATCCGGCCCTGCAACCTGGGCTCTTCGCAAGCCGCCAAACAGCCTGCAGGTCACACCCCAAGTGTCTGTGTAGAGAGACAGCCCTGCTCCTGTAGCTCTGACCCCAACAGCCTGTCGGCAAACACCAGCCACACTCTACCTTCCAGCAACCTTGGTTACTACTTGCAGGGTGACCCCCACACACTCCCAGTCCTGGATTTCCCCCCAAGATGTGTGTTCTGCAATGTCCAGCCATATTATGTCTGTTCCTCCTCTATGGAGATCAACAGGCTGCTACCTGGAGTTAACCCCACAGTTCACAAAACTGGGTTAGCTTTAATTAAGAATAAAACAAGTGTATTTAACTACAAAGAGAGAGGTTTCAAGTGAGTACAAATAATGAGGCACTAAAATCAGAAATGGTTACAAGAAAAATAAAGATAAAATGCTTTCTAAACTTAACCAGTTAGGTTCAAAGTGAAGTCCCTTCCCACATGTTTCCAGTAGTATTGCTGACCAAACTCTCAGGCCAGGATCTGCTCCCAAAGTGCAACAGCTGTTTCTTTTGTTGTCTTAGGTGAAAAGAGAGAGAACATGGGGTGTCTTTGCCCTTCACTCTTATATTTGTCACCCTTTGAAATGCATTTTCCTGAGAGTGATCACTAGATACAGGTCTTTCCAGCTGAGAGCAAGGAGACATGGAGTCTGGTGGGAGAGAAGTTTCATGCTGTTCTTTGCTAGGATGCAGATCTGTTTGGTCTTACCCCCCTCCCCCCCACACACCCCTTCCTTGCCAAAGAACAGCCACTTGATAGGTGATAGCCCATCAGCATTGACACCTGGCTGGAGCATCAACTTGTCCTTTGTCTTTGAGAAACTCTTACCCACATCCCAGACTTGTCTGGTAAACACACTTCAGTCGTGATTTCAGCTTATGTTCATAACTTTACATATAATATTGTTACATACATTTAACCATGATATTATTGACCAGTGAGTTATTAGTTTTCAAATGATATGTTACAATGCATATTTTGTACAAAGATTATTACAGTACTGTGTAGGATGTGAATACAGGGCTGGCAAGGAAGAAGCAAGGAGAAGAGGGGTGAAGACATGGGGAGCTCGAGGGGAGAACGTGGGGCATGGAGGAGGATGGCTGGCAAGGAAGAAGCAGGGAGAAGAGGGGTGAAGACATGGGGAGCTGGAGGGGAACAGACAGAGGCAGCAGGAAGAGGGCTATGTTGAAGGGGAGCGTCGGAGAGGATTTGAAGAGACAAGAGGGGGTACTTCGGAGTAAGTTTCAGACAGGTCCAAGAGATAGGCACAGAGGGAGGCTAGAAAAGAATGTGGCGGAAGGAGGGAGGACAGGACAGGCAATGCCCCCATTCTTGTTCCCTCTCTTTGCTGCACAAATGCCTGCCTGAGCTTGTTCCACACACACGGGGAAAGTGGGGAGTGGGAGGGAAATGGAGGGAAAGGGGAAAGAAGGGGTGAGAGAGGGAAAGAGAGGGAAAGAGGAACAGAGGGAGTGAGGGGGAAAGTGAAGGAGACAACGGAGCAAAGATGGAAGGGAAGAGGCAGAATGACAGGGTGGGGGAGAAAGAGGAAGGAGGAGTAAAGAAGCTCCTCAGCAGGACCTGCAGCAGGGTGGGGAGAGCCCTGGGCCCAGGCCACATTCACCAGTGGATGGGAGCAGGGAAGGGCCCAGAGGAGCACTGGCAAGCACTGCAGTGCTGGTCCAAGAGCCCACCTGCAGCTGCTCTGGTGAGTCCCAGAGTCCACCTGCCAAGGCTGGCAGGGGCAAAGGGAAGTGACTCGGCCCTCTAAGCTTCATACCTTGTTCACAGTGCTCAACTGCAACCTCGCTGGCCACGTGAGGGCCTGCCCCCAAGAGGTGCTGAGCTTGCGTATCTCCCATCAGTCACTGGGAGTTGAGTGCTCAGCACTGCCCTTCTGGATGGCCAGTGATGGGCTCCTGAGAGAACCCCCATAGGCATCTCTCAGCCAGAAGACGGTGCACATGATGCAGGCCTGGGATGTGACCCAGGAAAAGGTGTGTCGCTGGGCTGGGGTGGAGGCTAGGGAAACGTCTCTAGCCTGAACTGAGTCGGGAGGTTCTGCTGTAACAGGGAGACCAGCGTGGTATAGCGTGAGTGTGAAAAGGCATGGACACACCTGGGGCCAGGTTTTCCAAGGGCATTATGAGTGCTGAGGGCTCTTGAAAATTGAGCCATAAGGGTCACAGTGGGAGCTGCTGGGTGCTGTGCTCTCTGGAAAATCTGGTTCCAGCCCTGAGCTTTTCAGAAAATCAAGGTGATGCCGTGCTGCATTCACGGAAGAGCCACATAATGCATGGCCCTATCCTGTGCCAGTGAAGGTGGGGGTGGCGATATACTAGTCACTTATTGAGACTCATGACATCAAGGTCTGTGATATGAGCAGTGCTTCATAACTGAGCTATACCTTTTTAATCAATCCATTACTGGACATAATGTAACCAGGAAATTCAGATTCGAATAGTAGGTCATTAAAGGCAATCTCCTTGAATTCCGAGGTGTGTCAGTTGAAACTTGCTAGGTGTATTACTCCTTCAAAAGATAACAGCTCTTGGGGGATTTGCTAAACATTAGCATTTTAATAGCACTGAGGCCCAGATCCTGCCAACCCCCCACTCAGCACAGTACCGTTCTGTGCAAGTGATCTCACTGAGTACTACCCTGCATGCATGAGGGTACCAGAACCTGGCCCTGAGCTTTGTTTAACAGCTGGGAAGCCTCTTTCCCGCACCAGGCCTACGTTATTGCTTTGGTAGGTTTACCTGACGCTGGCGAGGTTTGCGCCCGCTTTGGAATGAGTGGCCTTGTTGCAAAACAACATCTCTTGAGTACTTAAAAGGGGGAGGGGGAGGAAACTGTACCGGCCACAGGGTTAGCAGGGAGAGCTCTTGGGCTATTTGATTTTACATTGTTATTTTACATTGTTATTTTAATGACAGAGTGGAAACTGAATGTGTTACCAAGGAAAAACTGCTTATGACAAAATATGAACAACTGAATACATAATCATCAACATGATGCTGGGAACAGACCTCCGCAGACAGTTGCAATCTTTCAATCAGACATGGTAGCTGCAGCCCAATGATACTCGCTCTTTCCAGCTGGAAATCCCCATTTTATTCCAAATGCAGCAGCACAGGGGAGCACTGTGTAGTGAATGGAGGAGTGCCGAGATAAAAACTGGCTTTTAAAGGGCTAGTTGGAGTCCTGGTACAGGGGAGGGAGGGAGCAGCCTTGCTACAGTCTATCACTGACATTTGCAAACCAGTGGTATTAACATCATGGTTAGGTCTCTGGAAGCTTAGGGTCGGATTTTCAAAGATACATAGGCCATGTCTACACTGCAGTGGCACAGTGACCGCACTGCAGCTGTCCGCTGTAGCGTAGACACTTCCTACACTGATGGAAGGGGTTTTTCTGTCAACTACGATGCTCATGGTGCAACGTTTTCCATAGTTAGGCTGATCTAATTATTAAGTATAGACCAAGCCTTGGGTACCTAAAGATGCAGATAGGCACCTAGTGAGATTTTCAAAAGCATCTAACTCCCACTGGCTGCTTTTGAATATTCCACAATGTGCCTATCTATATCTTTAGGCCCTTAGTTCTGATGTACACCACTCAGGCTTGGGCCTAGTCTACACCTAAAACTTAGGCTGAGCTAGCTAGGATGCTCAGGGGTGTGAAAAGTTCACACTTCTGAGAGACGTAGCTAAGGTGACCTAAGCCCCAGTGTGGACACTGCTAGGTTGACACAAGAATTCTTCCATCAACCTAGCTGCTGCCTCTGAGAGTTGGATTTACTACACGACGGAAGAACCCCTTCTGCCGCTGTAGTAAGTGTCTGCGCTACAGTGGTGCAGAGCTACGGTAGTGTTTCTAGGGCAGACATTCCTCCTACACATAAACCTTTATATCAACATAGCTACATAGGTGAGGGATGTGAAAAAACCATGCCCCCTTACGACACAGCTATGCCAAGAAAACCCCCAGTGTAGACGCAGCTATGCCAACAGCTAAGTGCTTCTGTCAGCTTAGCTAACCCTGTTTGAGGAGGAAGTCATCCTAAATCTGCAGGAAAAACTCCTGTCAGCACATGCCTCATTTGAACTAAGGGGCATAGGCCCTTTAGTGTAGACACACCCTCAGTTTCACCAGAGCAGTGGTTCTCAACCAGGGGTATGTGTGCTCCTGGGGGTACTCAGAGGTCTTCCTAGGGATATATCAACTCATCTAGACATTTGCCTACTTTTACAACAATCTACATAAAAAGCACTAGCGAAGTCAGTACAAACTAAAATGTCCTACAGTGACGTGTTTATACTGCTCCGTGAACTATGCACTGAAACGTAAGTACAACATTTTATTCTGATTGGGTATTTTTATAATTTTGTGGTAAAAATTAGAAAGTCAGCAATTTTTCAGTAACAGTGTGCTGTGAGCCTTGCGTATTTTTCGCTCTGATTTTGTAAGCAAGCAGGTTTGAAGTGAGGTGTAACTTGAGGGTATGCGAGACAAATCAGACTCCTGAAAGGGGTACAATCACCTGGAAAGGTTGAGAGCCACCACACGAGGTGACACTGCACAGCACTTAGGCTTTGTTTGATGAACTAGGTAACCTTCGGTAATAGTAAAGCAGGGGTTGGCAACCTTTCAGAAGTGCTGTGCCGAGTCTTCATTTTTTCACTCTAATTTAAGGTTTCAGGTGCCAGTCATACATTTTAACGTTTTTAGAAGGTCTCTTTCTATAAGTCTATAATATATAACTAAACTATTGTCGTATGTAAAGTAAATAAGGTTTTTAAAATGTTTGAGAAGCTTCATTTAAAATTAAATTAAAATGCAGAGCCCCCTGGACCAGTGGCCAGGACCCGGGCAGTGTGAGTGCCACTGAAAATCAGCTCGCGTGCCGCCTTCGGCACCCGGGCCATAGGTTGCCTACCCCTGTAGTAAAGCGATGTTATTTGTTGGATGAACATGGCATTTGGTTCCCTTAACCTAAAATTCCTGCGGGAACCAATTATTTTTGTTCTCTTGCTTTATAAAAGCTGGTTTGATGTAAGTGAATGAGAGGGCACTTTCTGTGTAACTTGCAGGGTAGGAATGAACAGGAATTCAGGGAGTGTGTTTAGAAAAAGCCGAGAAGACTTGACTGCTAATCAGAATCCTCATTTGGACACTAGTGGATGCAGTGTATGGATGCCCGGCTTCTTGAGCTTCTCCATACCAAGACTCCCTGTCACTGCCGAGACACGTCTCTCCTTCCCTTCTACCTTCCCCTTCTATTTAGCAATAGGGGAAAGGCCAAGTGGCTCCAGTCCGTCCAGGCACCTGTTCACAACCCTTTTTGCTGGGGGTTCCAATGCACAAGTTGAGAACACATTGTGTAAAGTCTCCAATGTTTGCAGAATTTGGGAATGTGATGAGACTAAGCACTGTAACAGGAACTGAGGACACAGGAACTCCCACAACATGGGTAGCACTCTGTTCTGATTTGGCTTCAGAGAAGTAAGTGCTGATCTCTTTTTGGAAAGGCAGAAATTGGAGTTGGATGTACCGCTGGAGAAAGACCTGCCATTGCCCTCTTCAGCCCTACACAGAACCTGCTGTATTCTACAGTAAAGAGATTAAAACAGCTGGAGCAGAAATCCCATGCTGGACTTTACTCAATGCCATTCCACTGAAGCCAAGTGGATTTCACAGAGCTGTAAATCAGTACAGAACCGGCACAATGAGTGTTGAACACACACCTAACCCTCTTGCCTTGGGGCTGTTTCTAATCTCCTCTCCCAGCTTGCCCAGCACCTCAGGTACATGGCAAAGATGGGTCCATGACACTGTGGGCATTACTTTCCTTCTGGTGATCATCTTTGAACAAGAAGAATTCATTAAGCCCTTGAATATGGAAGCACTTAAGCATGTGCTTAACTTTAATCACATGCCTAATTGCTTTGGCCTCCATGTAAATTGCCAAGCTCAGAATGTTCCCTTCCTGATTCTAAGAGGTCTGATAATGCTGTTACAGATTCAGGGTCTGATTCTATGTTGCCCTGAGCCTTGTATAGTTATTTCCACCTGTGCACTGGGAGTATGAAAGGCGAATCTGGCAGTGTTTTATGGACACTTTGCCCAGGTTTAAGTGGCCACACAGGGTGCAGGGAAGTGGAGAAATCAGTCCCTTGGTTTATTTCTATGGCTCATGCTTGCTAGGTGGATTCCCCATTGTAGCATATGCAAGATGCAAAACAATCAAATCTTGGAGAAAGATGAGATGAGATGACGTCTTCCTTTCCCCCAGACACTAACGCAAAACATCTGGCCACTACATTCTAATCTTCTATTTCACTCCATGCTACTGAGGCCCAAGATCTCCCTACCTCAGTATAAGTCGGAGCAAAATGATGTGTGACTTTACCATGCAGCATGGTTGCTTACTTGCTTCTCGGCATGGTTGTGCCCTACAGGAGGCGTCATGGTCCCCTTGAGGAAATACTTTTTCTTCTAGCAATTTTTTATTACTGTCCAGCAAAAGATGACATGACTGACTAATCCAACAAGTGCTTTATCAGCTTGTGTTTGCAGCCGATTCAAAGACAATGCCCCAAACAGTCATTCCCCAGGAATGCAGATCTTTCAGCTTTGGCATTAAATTTCACTTCATGGAATTTGCTGCACAGATAAAACACAAAAACAGTAAGTCCTGACTCTGAGGACATTTCCTCTGATAACAGTTGACATAGGAAAAAATATAAATTATCCACTAGTTTGTCTGAGGTCAATGATTTAAAAAAACAACGTTTAAAAAGTCCAGACGAACTCCACTGAAGACTAGCTTTCAAATTGAGGAGGTATTTTAGCATGACTGCTAAATCATGTGACTTCACTTCTTGCAGGTCCCACATTACAAGACTGGCACCAGAAGCTGCAGAGGACTCAACGGTGATCACTTACACTCCAGAAGAAAACATATTTCATTTCTGATGTTCTATGTTTTACCATAGATTGTAAATTAAGACGTAAATCTGGTGCTACACTGCCTCGCTGGAAAGTGGCATTGAATGTTATCTAGTACTTTAAATAAATATCAACATAGAAAAATTAAGATCTACAGATGTGGGACATTCTAAAAGATGTCATGTCAATTGCAATGGCTTTTCATATCTCATGCTGCTTTGAGGGACCAGCTGCTTGCTATAGGAACAAGGGGTGGGACCAAGAAATCTAGCTCATGTAAGAGGTTTTTTTTTGTTCTGATGTTCTTTGGGTGGCAAAGCTCTCCCTCGTCAATTCCTCTAGTTTAGCTATGAAGTTTCTTGCCAGGGTCTTGCTTCACTCCTGTTTTTGTAGATTATGTAGACTCTCCACTCCTCCAGGGCATCCATTAAAAAAATTCTAGGGAAAACCTATCTGGGCATCTGCAGACCCATATAGGAAAAGGAATCGCAGAATGAGAACAAGTATCAGAGGAGTAGCCGTGGTAGTCTGGATCTGTAAAAAGCAACAAAGAGTCCTGCGGCACCTTATAGACTAACAGATGTATTGGAGCATAAGCTTTCGTGGGTGAATACCCACTTCGTCAGACGCATGTAATGGAAATTTCCAGAGGCAGGTATAAATATGCAGGCAAGAATCAGTCTGGAGATAACGAGGTTAGTTCAATCAGGGAGGATGAGGCCCTGTTCTAGCAGTTGAGGTGTGAACACCAAGGGAGGAGAATGAGAACAGTAAATCCATGGCAGTTTTATGTCTAGCTACTTTTTCCCCATTAAAGGCCATGTTCTCACCAGTGCCTGCACTTTGTTGTGTCCTGATTCTTTCCTGCACCCCTCCTTCCTGGCAGTGCATTCTGCAAGCTCTGAATTTTCCATGATATATGTCCCCTTCCCTAGGACTCACTTACAGAGAAGGATGACTTAGCTCTTTGTGCCAAAGGAGGGACTTAAAATCAGAGATTTAAAATTCATTTGGCATTTCCTACCAGATTAAACTAATTTGAAGATAGGTCAATTCTGCAGCACAAACTGCTTGACAATGTTTCTTGAACTGCCAGATAAAGGCACCATGCAGCCATGGGGCATATTTTCTGCTCATGAGAAGTCTCCATTCATATTTCATATGAGTTGATGTCTCCTACTTGTTGTTCTGTGTGACAGTTTTGAAAGGAAGG
Organism: Platysternon megacephalum; assembly: GCA_003942145.1. Lineage (NCBI taxonomy): Eukaryota > Metazoa > Chordata > Testudines > Platysternidae > Platysternon > Platysternon megacephalum. The sequence continues at coordinate 954,926 of QXTE01000338.1, forward strand.
TTTGATGTGTTTGCAATTTCTGTTAAAATGTTCCACCTTGGAGGATATTAGTGAAGAAGCTCAGAACAGCTGCTATCGCAGTTTGTAACTATTTCCCCCCATATTTGGGGGGTGAATTTCAGGGCTTATGAATTAATAGCACTGTCTGCAGGCAAGCACAGGGCAGGCAGGTGCTCTCTGTCCCAGTCAACTGATGCACCGTCAATTTTGCACCCCCTCTCCTTCCTGTTCCACTGCTAGCTATCCCTTGAGTGCAGACTTGCAGTCATGTCAAACTGTGCGGTTGTTTCCGTGATGTGGATTAACGTCCATCGTGAGGAAATAGGAGGAGATCGTCGGAGCTGATTTCATCAGTGAGGAGGCTAGGATTTGAACCTCTGTCAGGTAAGATTTAAAAACAAACAAAAAGCTAGAACATTAACCCAGTGTCCCCTGCAGACCGACCCTGCTTGGAGCACTCTAGCGTATGGGTATGACAGAACTATGTGAAATGGCAACCCCTGCGACCCAAGATCCTCTGGATGCCAACCTGGCAGAGGGCACTGGGGTATAATGGGGTACTGGGCTCACTTGTGTTTCCCAAAAGAATGTCATGTACCATTTCTAATGAGCCTGGGTCACACTGGTGGTCGTAACCATTGTGAGATGTATGTATGGAGAATGTGTGAGGAGTTATTGTATATATGTACTAAAAGTCATGTTCTCTAGGTCTGTAGTTTAAAAACGGGTCACTTGAAAGTAGCGTGTCTTGAGACCAACTCCTCCAGACAAGAGATGGGGAAACACTTATCTCCGGAGGCGACCCAAGTGTCTTCTACGTCAATAGGAGTCTATTAGCATTGTAAGTCAAATGCTGATGAAGAGCTGTTGGAGACTTGAGAAGGAAACTAACAGGAAGGGGTAAACAAGATCAAAATAGAGTTTCCCCAATCCTCTCTCCCATCAGGAAAGGTCTGTTCTGGTATATTGAGGGGTGCAAAAAGACACCCTGGCATCCTTCACCTAGGAAGTAAACTGACAGTGAGTTGGCTTCATGAAAAATGGGCTTGGGTGAAAACACTGAACAGAATTTTGGGTGAGCTAAGCTCCTTTAGACAGGAGGACAACTTGTTAGTTAAGTTTAGTCTTTAGAATATGTAATGTGATGTTGTTTTATATGTAACCATTTGTTCCCATCTCTCATGCTGCTTTTTATTTGAATCTCTATTCTTTCTTAAATAAATTTCCTTTTTGTTTCATAATTGAACTCAAGTGCCGTGCATATTACAGGAGGGTCTAAGGTAAAACTGGTAAATCATGGCACACTGTTCCTTGGGGAGCAGAGTCTGGGATGTCTGTGGGTATCCAGTGACCAGGGACTGGATACCAAGGCGGGACACTTTGAAAGGACTCAGGGGCTGGAATGCATCTGTTGTCAACCTGCAAGGCAAAGAGAGGGCTGGGATAGGCCAGAGAAGAGTGCTTGAGTCGCTGACAGGGTGGTTACGTTAGGAAGCTAACAGCCAGCTGACAAAGGCAAGACACCTTCATGCTGGAGGCAGGTGGCACCAAGGTGACTCACAACCCTGTGTGCCCCAAGAAGTGAAAAATAGCTTTTGGGGGGGTTGCTGTTTGCTGATGCGCCACAAAACCTCCTGGGAAAAGGCAGGGCAAATTCTGGTGGCCAGATAGGCAGAGCACAGTCCTTGCTCACTGCCTGAGATACCACTTGATCCTGGATCTTACTGTTCCCCTGTCCTTTGGGTTGAGATGGGAGACTGCCCATTTCCTCAAGAGGCAAGTTTGCCTCTAATGTAGGCTGGTAGAGTACCTCCAATGAAACTTGCGGCAGCTTTGTACCATGAAGAATCATTTTGCTTCTAACTGCTCTAGTGAAGGCATAGCAGGGGACTCCTCACTCATGACCAGGGTGACACCTGAATGGCTTCCAAGATGTCCAGGAGTCTAGTCTTGTCATGAGCCAGCCTGATGCTCCCTGTTAACATCTCTATGCCTGCAGTGAGCCGACAGTGACAGATGTCAGGTTCTACCCAGAGCATAGCCCCTACCTAGCTCCCCCCCACCCACTCCCGTAGCATTAACCCTCCGTGCTTGCCATGGCATCTCCAGGAACGCTGCCGTCTAAATGTCTCTGATGGCTGCAGCGCAAAGGGCTGATGTGGTGCACAGGGGTAACTTCTAGAGCTGGTTGGGAAATGGCTTTTTGTTCCTGCCAAAGATTTAGCAAAAATAGAAATGTTTCTTCTGAAATTGTTGCATTTTTCTCAAAAACCAAAAAGTTTAATCCAAAAACTTATGTTTGGGCTGGGGGGTGGGGGGAGGGTTGATCAAAACTCTTGAGGTTTCAGTTGAAGCTTTTCACTTCTGATTACTCAAAACCCGAACAATTTAGTCAAAATTGAGCATTTTCCAAAGAAATGGGGATGGATGACTTGATGATTCCCTGTTCTGTTGATTCCCTCTGAAGCACCTGGCATTGGTCACTGTCGGCAGACAAGACACTGGGCTACACGGATCATTGGTCTGACCCAGCTATATTGATGGTCTTATGTAAATTTTCATTTTGAGGAAAGCCATTTTTCATTGAAAAAAATGTTTTCAAATGAAAACTGTTGGCCTGCTCTAGTTAGTTATTCAAAGTGTATCATCCATTTGGGGTCAGCGTATGTACAGACTGCTCCTTTTCTGCATTCACATTCCTCTTCTGCACCAAACGAGAGCAGAAACCCCAAAGCACCCATTGTATGTGGTAGGTAGAGCTGTGGCTAGCAGGGCCCAGAACCTCAGATGGTGTAAACCAGCATAGCTCCACTGAAATCAATGCACCCATGCAAATTTGCACCAACTGAGGATCTGGCCTCAGGTGTCACACTCTGCTTCACAGCGAAAGGTCTGGTGCTGGGGGTGTTCTGTGCCGGATCGATGCAGTGTCTGCAGCTACTTTGGAGAACGTGTTGAAATGGGCAGCAGAGCAGCATACCCTAGAACCCCTATTAGCCCACAGAGGAGTAACGAGACTTTGAAAATGCCATCGCCCCAGCATGTGTTCCCTGCATCCACTCAGGGAACTTAGATCAAACTTCCAGAGCAGGAGCATTTGACTTTGGAAATTCCCATTTTTGCCTGAGCACCCAGCCCCAGCCACCAGAGTCCGTGCTGCGTGGCCCTTTAAAACTCCTCTGCATGTACAAATGAGTTTCTGGCTAAACATGGGAGAGCTGCCACGGTCGGTGACGCAGCACGCTGTGCTGTTACTCCATACTAATATGGCCACATGTGTTACGATACATTCAACCGTAATAGCTGAAAAGGGGAAAACATCCACCAAGTCAATCCAATTGTTACCCCTTACCTCTCATTCTAATAAAAGAAGGCAGCCCAATGATTACATGGAGGATAATTCAGAAGAACCATCCTCCATACGCCTGCAGCATATACCTGGGAGAGAACAAAGACCCAGAGAGACGCTGATTCGCCCACAATCACAAGGGAACTGAAATCTGCTGAGTCCTACTCCCTTGCTTTATCCACAAGACAAGACCATCCTTCCTTTGTGTAACAGAATGAAAGCCCGCCACTCAAAAACGGCCGGGAGTGAGGAACGTTGCCTGTTGCTTTGCAGCAGACTGTACACGGTGTTCATGCAGCACTGGTATTTTCCTATCAAAACCAGTTCTTTTTATAATCCATCAATACCACCCTGTTGTGGGGTGTATGGCCCCCACACTGGCCCAGCGACCAAAGAGTTAATGCAGGCACTGCCGGACACTGCTGATTGGAAGCCTTTCAGCAGCTGGGAGGACAAAAGGACTGAGAAGCAGAGGGGAGGGGCGGCAGTGCCAGCAAGCTACTAAACAGCCCAGGAGGGGACGAACTGACCAACAGGCAGGAGAGCTTGCAAAGATCCAGGAGTGCATAGGCCTGGGTCCCCCTACGAACCCCCCTGACAGGCTTGGGAGTGGAGAAAGGGTTTCAGACACTGCTAGGCCCCAGGAATAGACTGACAGCCCTACTGAGCCATGTGAGCCCCGGGGCTGCACCAGGCCTGACCAGAGGGGGCGCCATTGCACTGGCCCACTGCCTCACAGGCTCTTAAAGCAATACAGAGGTGCTGCCTTGCCAAGCAATGGTATTTCCATCTGCTTTGCTGGCCATTTCCCCCAGCTGGTAAAGGTTAATGATACCAGATTCTACCATTGCTCAAGAATATTCCCTGTAAAAGAATAAAAGCATCATACACCAAAGCTTGGTCAGCACAGCACGTAGGGTTTACTGAACAAGGTGAGATCAGGACCTTTCGCTGTTCTGACGGTAATGATGACCGCGACAGAAGACACGGCTGCATCATGATCAGGTATTTTGATCAGGATGGTGCAAGATTTGTTAAAAAGCATCTGGTGCCTGTATCCCACGTTATAAGTGCCAAGAGCCTATTTGAATTGCTAATTTTAGTTTTCATGGTATATAGCTGTCCTTGGACAAATGCAATTAGATTCCTCTGACTCCGCAAATATGATGATGAGCAAACACAATTAATTCTGTGTTCAGGAGAGGAAATGAAATATCAGCTCCTATGTACTGTTTCCTAGGCCTTTCTCAGGTGTGCCGCTTTGGCCTTGTCTAAACCCAGAATTTGCACCAGTTTAACTAAAACTGGTTCTTGTGCAAACCCCACTATGGAAACGCTTTTAATGGTCACCTGATAGCATGAGCCCACCTCCACTGAACAGCACCAGGCAAGGAGCCCCCAGCTCAAAAATGACTAAGATGGACCAGACTGGTGTGGGGGCATGCCTGGGTCAGACCTGTGCTTTGAGTCCCTGCCACAACACGGCCCATAGGGGCTTCTGCTCCGTGGGCGTTGGGGGAACCAGCTTGGGTGGCCCTCAAGTTTGCACCAGGCGATGAACAGCCCCTGAATTCAGGAGTCACAAACTGCCTCCTTGGTCCCTGCACTCACCCGAGTGCCAGCACAGCCTGCTTGAGATTCGAGTGTGGGGAAAAGAGGCTACATGCACCATTGGCAGCCCCACACGTTCCAAAATCAGGAGTCAGGCCTCCAAAAATCATGAGATTGTCTGGAAATTCATGAGTTTTTGTTAAGCTACATGCTGGGGCTTTTTTGGGGTGTGGGGGGCCTTCCAGTTTCAAAGCCTTTAGGAGCCGCTTGGGTCATGTTTTCAAGCTCTCATCTGCAACTACAACTTCCTTTTTATTTGCAGTGAAAGATGAGATTCTCACCTAATCCCTTGTCTCCTGAAGCTGGGGATGTATGTAAAACATCAAGAGTTGGTAACCTGGTATTTGCCTTTATTGCTGCCAGTTAATAGCAGTCCTTTCCCGCCATTAATTGTCTACAGCAGCCACGGAAACCATCTCTAAAACCAGGAGTTGTTGCCTTAGGTAATGATACTAAACCCTTTTAGCAGCAAAGCTGCCACTGAGTGAGTAGGACAGAGGGATGGAGACAAACTGCAGGAGCAGAAATCTAGAGTGGAAAATAGTTAGCAAAATCCGCCCATAGATTTGAATGGCCTGCAAGAATTCTGTGGGCTTTCTGGTCAGGGGGTAGGGAGCTCTCCTGGCACAATACCAAGGATAGCAACTTTTTCTTTCCACAGCCTCATCAAAAACTAGAATTTTCTACTGGTATTTTATCCTTTTCTAAACCCCTCACCAAGTGCACTGCGAGCTCTGTCACTCCTTTACTTTACAGCCCCTGGCCATGGCTCTAAATGGTATGATGCAGGACTTGCATAGAGAAATGACATGGGTTTTGGCCAGTGAATGTTTTTGCTATACTCACACATTCAGTTGTTATACTTTAGCAGCTACTAGAAGACATTTATTAACAGGAGATTAACCCCTTACCTCTGATGGTATTGGTGACATGGCTTAGTTCTTGGAACACTACCAGTTCCAATAAGTGTGGGTCACTCTCCTTTTCCTATCTCCTTATTTCTTGCTTCATGTCTGTTTCTCTGTCTTTCAGAATTTTTTTAAAAGATTCATGTCCCCTCTCATTGCTCCCTTATTTCCTCCTTCGCCCATGTGTCATGACATCTACAGAACCAAAGACATTCTTAAACAGAAGGCATATATTAAATAAAACAGCTACAAAAACTATAAACAGTTTCCACACAGCTTGAGTTCCAGCTTTGATTCTTGTTTACCAAGGACCACACCCCATCTAGAATTCTCTGTGGTATGCAGAGATATCTAGTGGCTGAGTTATGTACAGCAAGTAAACATGCCATTACACCATGCGTACAATTTCCCACTCCTCTCTTTCTTCCAGAATATCACCCAATCAGTCCCATCCTATCACTACTGCCTCTTCTGCCTTACCTCTTGGTGAGCCCTTCCCCACACCCCTGCTGATTTTACTACTATGTTCCCTCTCACCCCTCCTCCAACAGGATTAGCAGAGAAAACAGAGATGTAGTGAGCTTGGACTGAAGAGAACTATGAGCTTGGATTCCAAGGTAGGAAGTTGTGGTTCTGCATTTCTGGAGTCACAGGCCAGGATCGTGTTGGGGGTGGAAGGAAGACATCCCCAAAAGGCAGCTAATTTAATTTGGCTGGGCCTACTTTGAACCAAACCAGAGAGCCCATGGCAAAGATGCCTTACTAATATCTCCACATTTTCTCTGACATCTTTCTTCCATTCCATTCCGAAATCAGAAGCCCGTTGCTAGGTCAAATATTCTCCTAGACACCTCTCTTGCGCAATAGCAGCTACTGTTATGGTGTAAGAGAAAGTAAGGGAGGCTCTAGAAAGCATGTTATGATAGCATTTATATAGACAATGTTTCCATTGAACCTTCTCATATCTGTTATACAAACTTTCACTTGTTTCCACTAAAAACAAAGGGACGGGCTTTGTGTGAAGTGTAGCAGTGATCCTGAGGTGAAACTGGTAAGCTGGTGTGTACCCTTCCTTCGGGAGTAGCAGATTGGTGAGTGGCCAGTGAAAGAAGGTCTGGGCACTCCTAGGGGATGCTCCGGGCTGGAGTGTGCCGATTGCTAACCTGCAAAGGGACAGCGGAGCCTGCCTGGGCTGAGAGGGGACTGCTTGTGTTGCCGGTGGCTGGTGAGACAGGGAGCTGACCCCTGGCAGGTACAGACAAGGCTCCCTCATGCGAAGGGCAGGGGGTAGCAAGGTGCCTCTCAACCCAGTGTACTTCTGGGAAGCATCCCGGACTTACAAAGAGGAAAGGATTTTTCTATGTAGTAAAGAGTGATTTTTTTAAGTTAAACATATAACATAACCTGCCTTGCTGTGGACCCCAGGCTGTGCTGAGCTGCCGGTGGGGGAGGTGCAGAGGGGCAGTAGTCTGGGAGCGGGGAGCCTGGGAGAGATGTGAAAAGGGGACGGCAGACTGCTTTGGCATGGAGGTGGGGATGAATGCAGATGCAGGGGACCTGGGGGCATAGAGGAGGGCATAGGAATGGGGATAGGAGGCAGAGGACATGGAGAATGGGAAGGGTTCAAAGGGGAGGCCTGCAGTGGGTGCAGGGTACTGAGAGACGCACACAAAGGAACTCTTAATTCTAGATATTAAAAAGCTGACCCCTAGTGGTTGTAAATAACTACTGCAGCACACACTGCCTATAACAGAGAATGTCAAGAGAGTATAAAAGGGGAGTGTGTGAGAAAGCAGAGCACAGTGAAGCTGTGGCATTATTGTAGCAATTGCTTATACGTCTGGGGCGTCAAACCATTGTGATAGAAAATGTTAAGATACAAATAATGCAATGCTACCTGCAAGGGACTGATAGACGCTGACAGCAATTCTGTAATATGCAGCATAGAGTCCATTAGACCCCCAGGATCAAAGCAGGCATTACACCAAAAGAATAAGCTATCCATTGTGTGCTAAAGAACCCCTGGCTTAATATTGGCATGATACAAAATCAATATGGCCCATTAAATGGATTAAAAACAGGCTAACTGATAGATCTCAAAGATTGATTGTTAATCAGGTATAGTCAGTGAGTGGGGTCCCCCAGAGACTGGTTCCCAAACCAGCACTATTCAATACTTTTATCAATAATCTGGAAGAAAACATAAAACCGTTTCTGATCGTTTGCAGGTGACACAGATTGGAGTGGAAAATATCAAGGACAGATTACTTAGATTAATCTGGATCTTTTAGTAAACTGGGTGCAATCAAACATATCTTAATACAGCCAAATGCAAGGACTTTGATCTAAGAAAATAGAATGAAGGCCATAATTACAGGCTAGGGGCTGTATTGTGGAAAGCAGTGCCTCTGAAAAGAATGTAGGGGTCATGGGAGATAGCTCAGGTTCAGCTGGTTTCCAGTTCGACACTGTGGCTAAGCGGGCTAACGTGATCCTTCCCTATAATAATATATGGAGATATACCTATCTCATAGAGCTGGAAGGGACCCCGAAGGGTCATCGAGTCCAGCCCCCTGCCTTCACTAGCAGGACCAATTTTGCCCCAGATCCCTAAGTGGCCCCCTCAAGGATTGAACTCACAACCCTGGGTTTAGCAGGCCAATGCTCAAACCACTGAGCTATCCCTCCCCCCATATATAACTAGTAACATTGAGTGGGAGCCAGGAGGTGACGTTACCTCTGTATACAGCATTGCTGAGAGCATTACTGGAATGCTGTGTCCAGTTTTGGTGACAACACGCTAAACAAAGATGCTGGCAAAACTGGAAAGGGTTCTGAAAAAAGCAAAAATGATTTTGAAGTCTGGGAAATGCACCTCTCCCGGACAGACTGAAGGGGCTTGGTTTATTCAGGGCTAATCTATGCAGCTGCTCCACTGTAGCACATCTGGTGGAGAGAGCTCTCCCATCGGCGGTAGCTATGTCGGTGGGAGAAGCTCTTTTGCTGACATAGCACTGTCCACACTGGCGCTTAGGTCGGTGTAACTTATGTCGCTCAGGGGGGTTGGCTTATTCACACCCCTGAGTGACATATGTTATGTTGACATAACCTGTAGTGTAGACAAGTCCTGAGTCTAATTAAAGAAGGTTAAGAGACCACTGGATCCATCTCTAAGTAGCAGCATGGGAAGAAGAGATTTGACACTGGAAGACTGGCTGACAAAGCACTAACAAGATCCAGGGGCTGGAAATTGAAGTCAGCAAAGTTCAAACAGTTGCCAAAAAAGATGCAAATGTTTACCAGTGAGGCTAACCACTAGAACCAAGAGATGTAAGGGATTCTCCACTACTTGGAGTCTTTAAATGAAGACAGTGTCTTACTTTTGTTGAATCACCAGTTATTGGGCTAGATGTAGAAATCACTGGCTGACGTTCTATGGCCTGTATTATGCAGAAGGTCGGACTAAATGACCATAATTTTCCTTTCTGGTTCTTAAAATCTGTGAATCGGGTTCTGGTGTGTTGCCACGGAGAGCACAAAGATGAGGGACACCTGCTGAAAAACCTCTGGCACCAGTTCAACCTCAGTAACCAGGCGCAAAAGCATCCCAGCCACTCAATAGCCCTGATGGGGTACAGGCCAGGAGTGGGGGTCTAGCTGAGAGCTCTGCATTTATTTGCTGAGCTAGAAATCCTAGGTGAGCATTGCCCATCTATATCTCACCCACCTGGAGAAACACTGTTCTCAAAAGCTCTATGTCGCTGATGTTGCAGTTTCAAATTTGCTGCTTGGCAACTGTGTCATGGTCACTCCATTCAAGATGGCACAGCCTCCTGGAGGATGGAGTGTGGGGGGGGGCAACCGTAGGTTTCAGCCTATGTCCCAGTCCACTGCTAATTTTATTTAGTCACTGATGCAAGATATTGATTTCAAGGCAGATGTAAAAGTCTTACCAATTCATGAGGGAATATGGCTATGTATTTAAATTCCATATGTTGATTAAAGCTGTCAAAGGTCATATATGTAATTATATATATGCATTACTGAATGCATTTACTCCCTTGTTCAAAGAGACAGATGTAAAAGGGTGACAAGGAAACAAGGTAGCGAGAGGCATAGCAGAGTGAGATAAGAGGAGAACGGAGGAGCAGATCTTTAGCTGGTGTGAAGTGTCTCCCTGGCTTCGGTGGCACTACACCAGCTGTAGACCTGCCCCTGAGCGACAGGTTCAGAGATGAGTTAGCTCATTTGGCTTCAGTGGGGTTACACTACAGATGAACGTGGCCTCCATTGAAAAGGAGATTGCTCCAGGTAGCAATCCAGTGGGTACATACTGAGGGGCTGGGTGTCTTTATTCATAACGTTTCCTTTAGAATCGTTTCTTTACCAAGATAACTGTGGGTGATGTTTGAGTGTGGTGGGGATGAAATGCTGGTACTTTCCCTATAAGCAACACTAGCATGGCCCGTGTTCCTCATTTGCTAGTTTACTTTCTTCTGGATGTTCATTTCCCTCTTGGGTACCAGAGTTGCATCATGCTACCTCATTGGGCAGGTTGTGCGCCACTTCACATAGACTTTCTTCACCTCAAAGCCATAAGCCCTCCCTTCTTCACAGCATTTGCCTGTGTCTAAGTGGCACATCCTATGGCTCACACCTTTCAGCCTAGCTAAATATGAGCTACGGGTGGGACTTTCAAAAGGGCCTTGGTGAGTTAGGAGCACAAATCCCCCTGACTTACAATGGTGCCTTAGCACTTTGGTATCTTTGTAACCGCCCTTTAAACCGACAACACCAGCTGTTTGGAAATCTAGTGCTGGAACCGTTTCTCACCAGAAAATACTGATTTAACAAAATGTAAATGCTTCCCAGGAACGTGTCAAAGTGCTTTGTTTTGTATTTATCCTTTGACATTTTTTATATCTAATAGCAAGTCGGAACGGAGCACTTCACCCTTATTGAAACATATCAATAAGGTCACTTGCGTATTTTGAAACTTCCACTTCTTTGTTGCAATTCAGGGCAAAAAGGAAGATTCAAAATGAGTTCAGACCAGGTCTGTCTGTAAGGTAGCCACCCCTCCCCCAGATCTGCTCACCGCCCCCTAAGCTACATCCCTTCCCTCCAGCAGGAAATGCTGAACAACTCTCCTACTGTCAGAATGGGGAAGTGGGGCACAATACAAAAGGAAGTATTTCTACACACAACGCACAGTCAATCTGTGGAACTCTTTGCCAGAGGATGTTGTGAAGGCCAAGACTATAACAGGGTTCAAAAAAGAACTAGATAAATTCATGGAGGACAGGTCCATCAATGGCTACTAGCCAAGATGGGCAGGGATGGTGTCCCTAGACTCTGTTTTGCCAGAAGCTGGGAATGGGCGACAGGGGATGGATCACTTGATGATTACCTGTTTTGTTCATTCCCTGTGAAGCACCTGGCATTGGCCACTGTTGGCAGACAGGATACTGGGCTAGATGGACCTTTGGTCTGACCCAGTATGGCCGTTCTTATGTTCTCTCTCCTTCCAATGAGTGAGGAGTAGGACTCCACTCTTTCTCCTCACCCCTGGAAACTGCTGGAAGGCAGGGAAGCTAAATAGTCTCTCTCCTCCCATTCCCTCTGCGGCAGTCGAATGTTACATTAGGCTGCAATAGGATCATGACATTGGTGGGGGCTTTTGTGGGAGGTCACAAGGTTTTCCCCTTTAAATTGTTCTGTTAAAATCCTGCCAGTCCACTGATCTGAGTGTCACTCCATCTCCCTGCTCTTGGAGACAGTGAAGGAAAGACAACAGTAGCAGGCCCAGTCCCCTCTAGCTAACTCAGGTGTATCCAGGGCCGCCCAGAGGATTCAGGGGACCTGGGGCAAAGCGGGGGAGCGGACATACTGACCAGGTGGCGCTCCGAAGCGGCAGGGGTGGGTCCTTCACTTGCTCTGCGTCTTCGGCAGCAATGAAGGACCCGCCGCCGAAATGCTGCCGAAGACCCGGGGCGACTGAAGGGTCCCCCGCCGCTGAAATGCCGCCAAAGACCCGGACCGCCGCCGGGTAAGTAAAAATTAAAAAGGCACCTCTAGCAGGGATTCTCGGCCAGGGCTCGCGGGGGCCCTGTGCGGCCCGGTGCCTGGGTAAATTGCCCTACTTCCCTCCCCGCTCTGGGCGGCCCTGGGTGTATCAAGCAGAATACTCAATGACGGTCAGATGCTAGGGAGGCAGGGCTGCTGGTATCCCCTGCACGGGGAGAGAAGAAACAGAGAAGAGCCTCCACTGGCTGCTGGGAAAAGGGTGGTGAGAGAGAAGGGGCCTCTATTTCTGCCTGGAACTATGTGAAGCACTGAGGATGTTTTCTCTGAAACCTTGTGGGGAAAGCGGTGCAAAGGATTCTGGGATGTAGGGTCCTGGGAGAAAAAAAGATAACTGAATTTGGGGTCCAAGGTGGAATCATTTAAGATCCCCTTGGTACAGAGAAGGCCAACCATGCACTCCTACATACATTTACCCTTTGCCATAATGGAAGAGGTCGGCTGATGGAATTAAAAGTGGAATGGATAACAGGGAATTCTCTTCACACAAGGCCTAATTAAATTAGACTTGCAAGATGCTGAAGCAAATGTGTCAGTAAGAGTTCCAAAAAGGGATTAGATACCTAAACAAAGGAGAATACGATTTGCAATTACATTGTCTGTGATAATAATCCTATCGGCTACTTAGCCTCTTGATTTCAGGCATAAACTGATCACCAGATGGGGTAACAGTGAAATTTGCCACAGTATAATAGCATTCCTTATGCTGCAATACTATACTATTTTTCCTGCTTCCTCTGAAATGTCCATTATTAGCCCCTGCTGTAAACAGGATACCTGACTAAACGGACTATTGGTGTTCTCCTGTCTGGGGACATTAATGTTCCTGCATTGTGTTGTAGATATGGTGATGTGAGTTACTTTGGGGGACAGCTAACGGCACTAGACTGCAATCTGGCATTGTTGTACTATTGTGGTTTTTCTGGGGTTCAGTCCTGGTGGGTTAGAAGCGTGAGGGGAAACAAAACTAAAAACCTGCAGCTCTGTATGTTGGAACGGAATAAAGACATACTGGGCCAAACTTTCTGCTGGTGTAACTCCACTCATGGTATTACCCTGCATGCAGGATGCCATGCTTGTAAAACTAAACTGGCTCTTTATTACAAGAACTACCTAGAGATGCTGCAATTGCAGCTAGTATTCTAATCATGTGCATGCAGATTGACTTCCTGGTGCCTCCTCCAACCTCTTCCCTCCTGCAACTTGTGTTCTCCCTCCAAGTTCCATGCAGTTTGCTACCCTCAGGACAGTGGAATTATGCCAGCAGAGAACTTGGCCCATGGTTTTTCACATGGAGGTTAAATGTGAGAGGGGCAGGCTAGCTACTGAGGGAAGGCAGCTCTCACACACCCCCTAAAACAGAGGCACTCTTGTATCTAACATACTTGTATGGTCTCCATTATGTTAACGAACATGAGGTACTCTGATATTAAGGCATTTATCCTCACAACTCCCGTTCCAACGTAGGGAAGTATTATTATTTCCATTTTACAAAGAGGGCAAAATTGCACAGGAAGTCGGAGTAGGGAATTAAACCTGGGTCACCTGAATCCCAGACGAGCACCGAATCACTAGCCACCTTTCCTTTTAACTGGCCTGCTGATTTTCATCTACACCCAGGAAGAAACTTGAACACCTGCAATATCACAAGAAGGTTTGTCTTCTACAACTGGGAAAATGTATTTGGTAGTAAATGGCAAATTGATATTTTAGACCCTATAGACCAGATACTCCATTTATGTGTATTCCACTCGGTAAAGCACAAGCAGAAGTGAAGGGAAAGGTTCCTAACAAAGGGAACAAGAGCAGTAATTGTGACTGAATTACAGCTGAATGAAAAGTTTGTCACTAGTAACCATGGTGCAAAGTGAAGAACCCAGCCATGTGGGAAACCTTTCAGCATCCTAATGCTCAGAATTCACCTTTCCCTACTTTTAATGGTAACATTGTTTGTAACTGTGTTTATTGTGTACCTCAGATGATCCTATTGTCTCTCCGCCACAAAGCATAAAGGGTCAGAGTCACTGGCACACTCCAGCTCTGTTGTGCTGCTCTGGCTAGGCAAGGCAGCCCTAAACGCAGCAGGGAAGATGCTTCTGTGGCTTCTTTGCACATCAGGAGTGGCACAGAGCGTACCGGTGAACCCAGTCCATCATTTCTGAAATCGTTTTTTTAAATTCTCATTTGAAAGAAAACACGTACATTTCCACTTGTACCGCAGAGCTTATCCATGGTTTGTGGCTGGGTCTCTATGTGGACGATGGTGTATAAAAACCCCAAACAGCCATCATGTGGGGCACACACCTTATGTTATACTTGACAGTTCGTTCAGAAATCTGATTAGGCGAGATTCTCCTATCTGCGCTTCCCCCTGCCTTCCTTACTGCTGCAGTGAGTTGCTTCTGCCAGCTGTTCAAAGCTTTCCTCTCTTCTGGGATGTGGCTGGGTCACCCAGGGGCCAACTGTTCTGACACATTTCTGGCAATCTGACAAGATCTGGAAACTCCCTACTGCTCCTCCCATCCTTCTCATGCTCTTTGAACTCACCAGCGGCTGAAGGCTAGCTGGGTGCAGAATGAAACAGGAGGGTTGTGTTGGCAATTTGGCACTCAACATTGAACATATTGGTTTCCCAGTCACAGTTGTTTCCTGGAAACAAGATAATCTCTGACCATCACCATCTCCTATTTTCTTTATCAGGAATTTAGCTAAATGCATCAAACTGGTCACATAGGTAATGTACATAATTAGCCTTCTCAGTCCATTGGCTATCATGTGGTAAAGTGGGAACAGACTTCGGCAAGCTGAGCGCAGCAGAGTTAGGAGACTTCTCGTCTGAGAGGAAGGTGCAATGGCAGAAAATTGCCAGAAGGAAAATAAGCTCTGAAAAGCTACAGTCGCTAACGTCACACATCTGCACGTGTGTGTAAATTTATGTGACTAGCGCTGGCCTGGGATTGGTGGCCGGGCTCCACCAAAGCAACAAAAGGCCCTCCCCACCTCATGAGATGGAGGCTGCCATAGAATTCAGGCACCAGCTGAGTGTGAGGGACAGGAAATGAACAAACAAGCCTGAGGCTGCTGGTTCCAGGATCAAAATGAGGGAATCAGTGGAGGACGCTAAGCAGAGAATCCCAGAAAATGCCCGTTTCCCCGAGGAGTCAGCTCTGGTGCCCAAAGTCTTCTGACCTATTCACGGAGTGGGGACAGAAGTGCAAATTTCACACACATTTTTCGCCACTGCGCCTCAGACATGGAGGGACCCACCTGCTAGCATTGGAAGATAGACTGCTTTCCAGGCTCAGTCTGGCTGTGGCTTCTTCGCCAAGAGTTCTTACATCCCATTGCTGCACCGGGATGAGTTAACTGTGGCCAGCTGTCCTCTTCATCTTTATTTTGTCTCCAGTTTTAGCAACGTATAAAAATATCCAAATCTGCAGATTATTTTTAATATCCTTATTGGGGTCACTCATTTCCTGATAGACGGATGTTGAAGTCTCAAAGCAGGAGCAACTCACTCCTAACCCCTTTCCAGTCTGAAAATTTTCCAGCTGTAACTACCCTGCTCTAAGCCATTTCCCCAGAATGGGTCCATTCTACCTCCTCTCCAGTGCTCTTTCTTCCAAAGCGTTGGTATCTGCTGTGGAAGAGGTTAGTACGCTCCACCCACTGAATGCCATGCCTTTGACACATCACGAATACCTTCGGAGAACTCCGTCAGGTTGATAAAGCCTGGCTTTCTGTAATGAAAAAAGACATTGACTGCAGTTCAGTGAGCTAAAGGCAAAGCAACTGCTGGTGTGTGCTTTAATTGGGTGGCAGATGTATATAAGTAGCAAGCATGCAGGTGCGGAAGGGGAGGTTTAGAGAAGAGCATGGAGTATGCATGCGGAACTCTGTACATCTAGAGTAAAGGCAAGTTTCAGCCTTATGTCGAGATTTTCAGGGTAGAAGGGACCCTCTAATAATCTGCTCTGGCCTTCTGTCTAGCACAGGCCATGGAATTTCACCCCCTAATTCCACCAGTTGGGGGGAATTCTATGCAAGTGAGCATTATGGAGCCCGAGCTGAATCTTGTTTGACTGAGGATAGCAACAAGCGATTTTTCTAGGTGTTTTTCTACCCCAGCCCTTAAAAGTCAGAAGTCCTCCCCCACCTGGAATTACACTTGCACATTTATAGCTTTCTACTTTTGTCCCTTATTAAGACCTTGGTTCTAGGCTTGCCACTCAGGAGGCTCTCCTGAAAGGATTTGTACTGACCAGTGGGAAGGCCAGCATAATCGAAGTTTGTCATGCAAGTGGGATGATAGCAACTGGACTCATTGGATTACAATGTGAAGGCCAAAATCCTAAGGTCCTTCAGAGATGCGAGTGCATGTAGTAAGTAGAGCTGAGTGAATAATTGGTGCGGGGAGTTGTTGTTATTATTATTATTTGCTTAGTTTCAAACCAAAACTGAACGGGTTTTTTTCATTTTTCCCCTCACCGGAACAAAAAACTGGAATTAAAAAATATCATTTTGGATTGAAAAACACCCCCAATGCAAACCAAAACGAAATTTGGTAGGGAAGGTTATTTCACTTTCAGGGTGTTTTCCACCATTTTTGTTTAAAGCTATAGCTAAATTCTGAGATGACATTTTCAGTCTCAAAATGAGAAGTCAAAACGTTTCATTTTGCCAGGGTTGAAACAAACCATTGCAACTTTTTCAGAAACAAAAATTCCATTTTTGGGGCCATAGCTATTTACTGAATCCAATCCCAATTTCCAAATAGTTTTGATTCCCTGAAAAAATGCTGAAAAATCTTCACCCAGCTCCTGTAGTGAATTACTCGCTGCGTGGGCCTGATCCAAAGCCCCCTGGTGGGTGTCAATGGGAACCCATTTCTGACAAACACCGTAGTGTTTCACTAGCTGGAGGTCAGAGTGGGATGAATAGTCTCGTGGTTAGTGCAATTGACGTGTAAAATTCCTAGCTCCTCCACAGACTGCCCTGTGTGACTTTAGACAAGCCACTTAATCTGCTCTGCACCTCAGTTTCCCCCATCTGTACAACGGGGCTGATTGTATTGCCTACCTCCTGGCGTGTTGTGGTGATAAACTCCACTAGTGGTTGTGAGGTGCTCATAGAGCAGACAAAATCACTGTTACAACGGCAGCCGATTTGGAGATTCTAAGAGCGGTTGTAGCAAAAGTTTTAAAATATCCTTCATTCTACAGAAGGACAGAGAATTGGACTAACTTCGATAATGGCAGCTCAAAACAAAATGAAAGGAAAAGAATTAAATGCCCGGTGCACAGCCACGCAGAAAACCAAATGGGCAGACATTCTGTTTATCATTTAAAGGCCTGACGGGGGACTTGATTTTGCACTTTGTGAGTGTTCTCATCAGTTGTTCATTGCAGAAGCGTAAAGACACCACCATGACGATCATGTGCAGCACAGAGAGGAAGTGTGGTAGATTTGTTTGAACTACAATTGTCCAGTCAATGCAGGGAGTTGGCTTTGCATAATTTGTTTGGGAAGCAAATTTTGTTTAAGCTTTTTCCTCTGTTACTGACATTCAAATATCAGAGGGGTAGCCGTGTTAGTCTGGATCTGTAAAAGCAGCAAAGAATCCTGTGGCACCTTATAGACTAACAGAGGTTTTGCAGCATGAGCTTTCGTGGGTGAATACCCACTCAAATGTGGATGTAGAACTGGTCAGGTGCAATACTGCTAAAAGTCTGTTTGTCCCCCTTCCTTGGCTATAGAGCTAAAAATGGAAAGGTTTCTAATCCCTCTGAAACTAGTCCTTCTGCTGCTGCTGATCTCCACCTAAGGCTTCTATGCACCAAACCATTCTGTTTTTTCCCTTTCCCTGGCTGGCTCCTAGGGTGCTGTCCAGCCCTGGCTGGCTGTGTTGCCAGTTCTCTTGACTTTTTTTACATTGCAAAAAATCTTTTCCTCCTGGTGCTCCCCTCCCTCCAACTTTGTTCCCCGGTTGCCCCCGTGTTTACAGGATAGCACTCTAACTTGAAAGCAAGCACTCAACCACAAGGAATCTGTGGAAATTGAATTATCTTGCTACAAAGAACCACACTTTGATTAGCCTTTGAACCTGTGAGGAAACATTTGAGAGGTCTGAGGCTAGCTGCTTTGCAGGGTTTTGTCAGACTTGTCTCAAACAATGACGGAAAATGAAACAAACGTGGGTGTCCTGCCTAAAATCAATTCCCCAGGAGATACTGTTGTAGAAATGTATTTCTTGGGTGGTCCACAAGAAAATTCACTGTCTCGCCAATCTGTGGGTGGTGAATGTTTCTGTGAATTCCCTTAAATAATGAACATCTCCGCCATTCTTTGAAAGAGAGAGGAAAGCTGGAGCAATCTCTACTGTCTGTGGCATCAGAGAGGCACAATGAAAATCCAAATAAATCCATCTGTTCTGACAGGTGACAACTCTTAAATGTACAGCTGGTGTAATAATGATTAACATCAAGTTTGGAAGGGTTATTCCATTTGACCATTTTCCTGCCCCTTGCTATTTGGGTGAATGAGTTTTTAGTCTCACCAGTCCTTGGGGAATAGCTGGTTCTCTGTAGAAATACCTATATTTGACTACAAACAATGGTATAGTTTCCATGAATAAGAGTATTCATTACTTACTATTTGCTATTCATTGTTGTTTTACTGTTTTAAAAAGCTTCAGTGATCCAATTAGGAAGCAGAACTATCACTGTGTAATTTAGGTAACCACTCATAAACCACATGTAATAAATAGATATAGTTCATAGAAAAGCCCATCAGATAAACTGTTTGTGTAAATAATAGTAAATAACTACTAGTCTTGTGAAGTGGAAGTCCATTCATGAACACTTTGCAAGCAGAAAAAGGGTTAAATTTGCAACAAATAATTTGACTGGCTCTATTAAAACTAATTTGAACCTTTAAAAAAAAAAGCTGAACTTTTAGACCAGTACCTCATGAGGGGAAACCACCCTTCTTCCTCAAAGTGAAAGTATTTGAAGGAACGTTGCTAGATATGAGAAATAATTGAGAGTTGAAGCATCTGTCATCTGTTACTTCTTGCTAGGCATTTTGTGTCTGACACAGGGAAAGACTTACAAGGCTTGACAGAGATGTGAAAATACCACTCTAACGGCAAAAATCACTGCTTGTCATTCATAACACAGAAGTTGCTGGCACTGAATTCCAACCCAACAAGAGAAACTCAGTCGTTTGTACTTCTCTGGTGAAAATGTGAAGGTAACTGTAAATCTGTATGACAATTGCTTTCACATCTGTTGGCATATGGTCAGTGGCTCTTTAAATTGCAATTTACAAAAGACATGTAGTGAAACCAGTATCTATTAACTGTTCCCATAAATTCCCCTACAGTATGTAACTCAGGTACTAGCAACAGATCACTCACTGACTGACTCTATTTATTCCCATTGAGCTAAAATCTTGAAATTTTGTGCACTCATTCATTTCAGGCCAAAGAGCTAACTCCAAATTCAAAGTGCAATGTTTCCATCAGAGATCGCCAAGAAGTCCTCACTCATTTTTAGTGGACTGCAACCATTTAGGTGCCCTTACATGTTTGTTAGGGGTAATATTTAAAAAAAATGTTTACCAGTTTCTTCTGCAAGCCAGTGTGTATCAGACTTTCAGTCAGAAGAGATGAAATCTTCTAAGGTCAACAGTTCCATTTGTCAGATTTTTAAACAGGAAAAGTTCCATAAAGATATTTATCAGGACGATGGTTATAAAAATTACATCAATGTTCTACTCTGCTGCCTCAAAAAGGATATGATTGCTCATAGACAGCTGTATGTGCAGCCAGACAAATTCAAATTAGAAATAAGGCACACATTTTTAACAGCAAGGATGAGTTACCATTGGAACAAACTGTCAAGGGAAGGAGTGGATTTACATCTCATGATGACTTCAAATCAAAACCAAATGCCTTTCTGGAAGATATGCCTTAGTGAAACACTAGCCATTGGGCTCAATGGAGAGGTAACTGGGTGAGATTTTCTGGCCTGTGATATACAGGAGGCCAGGCAAAATGATCTGGTGGTCCCCTCTGTCCTTATACTCCATGAAATTATGGATGTTTCAGTAAGGCATGTTTGATCATAGACACACAGGAAAGAAATTTAAGTTAGGGTTTTACACAGCCCATCACCATTGTGTGTGCCTCTTCCATGTAAAGTTGATAGCAATAGTGAAGTCCCTAGTAGAGTTCATGGAGTTTCTAGCGCTAATCTCCTCTTTTCAAGGTAAAAATTCTGCTTGGGGTTGATTTGCTTCATGATTTTGTTTTAGTTTTTTAAAAATTTTAATTGTTTTGGTTGCTTTGGGTAGAAGGTGTGTCAATGCTGAGAGTGCTGTTCTTGTGGCAGAAAGGCCTTTTCCATGGAGAAGGATTTGCCGTGAAATAGGCGTGTGCATTGGAGCACATGGTATAGTTTTTATGGTAAAGCTTTTATAGCCATGAGTTTGGGATGGCTGTACTACTTGTGAATGGCGAAGTCATAACTTGGTCACCTCAGTAGTCATGCTGGTGATATTGCACCTGGAGTGTTGTGCTCAGTCCTGGGCTCCCCAGTGCTAAAACAAGGCATAGACAACAACTGCACGAGGAATGGATGAGAGGAGACGTAACTGTTAGAGATGAGTGAGAACTGGAATTTCCCGCCCATGGAAAATTTCACCTTTCTGTAAAAAATTCACTCCGAATTGAAAGGAAAAGTCGAATATGCACAATTTTTCACAGGAGGGACATTTTCAATAAATTCTATTTTGGAAGAACTGAAATGGAATTTTTCAAACGTTTCCAGTCCCACTTCCCCATGTTCCTGGGGAACCAGGAGCTCTGGGATCTGGGGAGTCCAAGCCCTCCAGCAGTGCAGCCGGTGGGCTTTCAATGAGCTTGGGAGCTGTGGTTCCCAAGCCCCCTATCAAGTTAGCTGGCAAGGAGCCAGGTAGGGAGGAAACTAGACAAGTTCCTTGTGAGTTGTGCCCAAATTGATGCCTTCCCACAGAATGTTTTCATTTCAATGAATCAGCCTTTTCCAATAGAAAAATGTTCCATCGGAAAATTTCCAGCCAGAACTAATAATAATAAATAGTGAATTTGTTGATTATTAAGAAAAGGGAAATTTTAAACTAAGACTGGACAAAGCTCTAGGAATTACTGTCCGAAATCATCCTGCATTGGTCCCCTGGGCAATGGATACTAGACAACCTACAATGACAGGTTGTTTCCATCTCTAATTTCTATAAGATTTCATGGAATGAGTTAATTAACATGAGCATAGATTTAGGAACAGGGAAAGGGTGTCTGGCCCAACATACCTCCCATTTTAAAAATAATCTCAATCCTCCCTTAATGATGCTTGTTACTTATATTATAATAGCACTTAGAGGCACCGAACAAGATTAGCTGGACTCTACTCACTCTGGTTTCTGGGCTGGGAATGGTACAGAAGCTTCACAAGTTGCATGGATAGATGAGCTCCCCCTGGTAATGGATAGAGGGTCCATGCTGATTCTTTCCCATCTGTCAGCTGCCTTGGGTAGTATTAGTCATGACGAGGTCTTGGTGATACGTGTGCAGTGCCTAGGAGGGGTAGATAGACCTGTACGGTCCCGTTCCATTCTGGCCAAGATGTCCCAGTGGTAGGAATGGGTAAATGCTTGCTTGTCCCAAAGGAGTTCTCATGAGCGGTACTACAGGGCTTGTTATTTCTCCTATTTGATCTGTATATGATCTCATTCGGGTTAATGAAAAGGCCTTCAGTGCCTTCAGTACGTGTGCAACACACAGCTCTTTATCCTCATCCGATCTGACTCAGCTCCTGCAGCTGTGCCACTCACTCATTGCTTGACAGATGCAAGGTCTTGGATAAGGCCTCGCTGGCTCAGACTCAACCCATGTAATGCTGGGATAATGTTGGTAACATGGGGAAAGCAAGTGGAAGAAATGGCAGTGGTGATACCAGGCCCCAAATGAGGGGGTCCACAATTGGTAGGTCTTATTGATCCTCCATTGTTCCTGAATGACCAGGGAGCAGCTGATCCTAAGACTGCTTTTCTCATCTGTGTTTGACCAGAACTCCTTGAAATCGTCTTTTGGGCATGGATCTCTCTCAAGTTATCCATACCTTTCACACCTTCAGATGGGATTGTTGCAATGCACTCTACAAGGGGCTATATGCAAAGATCATTTGGAAGAACTACAGCTAGTTCAGAATGCAGCTGTTTTCTTGCTTAGGGAGGTGGCTTGCTGGGAAAAGGTTACATCTGTGCATCCCTATCTTCCTGTTTTTGTTTCCAGGTAAAATTCAAGCTGTTGATTTGTAGAATCCTAAATAATGAAGGACCTAACGCCTGAGAGGCCCATTTTCTTCTCCTGTGATAGATCAGCAAAGGTGTTTGAGCTAACTCCCCCTCTCCTGGATTAAGGGAAGGTGTTCGTATTAAGGGGTCTGCAACTCTGGAACTTATCTGCTCACGTAGGCTGACAGAGCCTGAGTTTGCTACTCCCTGGCTTTTGAGGGTGGAGGTGAAAATGGGAAGACATTATAAATGGGGTAAGAGAGCTAAGGAGAGTGGTTTCTGTTTGTTTTGAGTGGCTAATTGTGTAAGAAGGAACTCTTGAGAATATGATTAAATTGGTAATGATGATAGGTGTGTTTTATTGTATAAGCACCCAGAGCAGTGGATGGAGCAGTTTAAAAAAAAAAAAAGTTACTATGTCCTTAAATTAAATCATGTGTTCTGCATGAGGCAACTCTGTAAAAGTACTTGGAAACGTAAGTGTATGCAGAATGTGGTTGCATGTTTCCTAAGCTTTTTAAGCTGTGCCTCTCACTTAGATCTATCTTGATTTTTTAGAACACCCATCACTGTATTAGCTAAGCACTTAGGATAGAGTAATATAGGTAATAAACTTCACTATAAACTTTCTGGTGGAGCTTAAGCTTATAAAGTCCTCAATTATTTGGGACCTGGCTGAGCGAGTCCCCTTCTTTTCATGATAAGAATCTGTAGCTGTAATCAGCAGAGACACCCACACTAACAACCTCTGGTTCAAAGGAAGCAGACTGGTGGCGTGCCTGGACTCCCCCCAACTTTAACTGAAGGAATCTGATTTTAGTGACCCTCTGACTACAGTGCAAGGCTCCTTTTAATTTTGCAAAGGAGATGAGAGGGGTGAGAACTTCCCCCCTTGGGCAATTAGATTTTGGGGATTGGGGTTAGTCTGGATGGGCAAATCGTAGCTTTTTAAGGTGTATTTCCTTGCTAATGTGCATATAATCACTGTCTGAGTTCCTGCACTCATGAAACAGGTACACTTTCCCATGGAAATCTACAGTGTCATCAGCCACAGATTAAGGGACCCTGCTCCATTTGTGGGATTTTGAGAGTTTCCCATAGAACTTAGTTGTGTAGTAGCTAAAACAGTCCAATTTAATTAACTAACCAATATTTGTAAATGTCCTTCTTTGTATCATAGGTAGGGTGACCAGAAAGCAAGTGTGAAAAATCGGGACAGGGGGTGGGGGGTAATAGGCGCCTACATAAGACAAAGCCGCAAATATCGGGACTGTCCCTATAAAATCAGGACATCTGGTCACCCTAATCATAGGCCCTAATCCTGCCATGAATAGAGCTGGATGAAATTTTTTTGAAACAAATAATTTATTTGCCAAAAAATGCAGTTTCAGTCAACCCAAAACTAGTCACGAATTTGACATGTATAGTTTCAGCCATTCACAAAATGGCCGGAGGAGGTGGTGCAGCTGCTGCCCCTGGCTCTCCCTATAATCTTTAGCCCAGTGATCAGGGTGCTCACCTGGGATGTGGAAGATGCAGGTTCAAATCCTCAGTCTAGCACAAACCCCAGATGGACCCTTTGATTCACCAAGAATTCAGATTTGGTTCAACTCAACCCAAAATCCCCCTGTCCCCATTTTTTTGGAAATGCCACAAAAACCAGAAAATCAATTATTCACCCAGCTCTAGCAATGAGTTCCACGTGGCCGGAGCATTGTGCCTACACAGATGATGAGGGCCTTGTATTGCTTTCGGGTATTAATATATAAGATTATGGCTTCATCCATAGAAAATAAAGCAATTTCACCCCTCCCACTGGAAGTGTCCTAGATTCTGTGCCAAATTCTGGCTTCATTTAAGTCAATGGCAAAACGCCCATTAATGTCAATGGGGGTCAAAATTTCACCCTCTGCCTCTCCTCCCTGATTTACATTGTCCTCGTCCATAATTTCCCAGGCCTGGTAGCAATTTATTTTTTGCCTAATGTCTCTCTCTCTCTGAGGCAGAGGGAATACTATGATGGTCTTCCCATGCTCTGATGACAAGATCTGGAGACAATACATTAAACTGAGTCTGCCTAACCAGTTCCTTATGTAGAAAAGGTATTGTCTCTCTTGTTTTATAGTCTTTCTCCGCTAATACAATTTAGTGTAGCATTTTGTTTGTCTATATGTAGTGTAGCTGTTGGTTTCAGTCCCTTTCCTGGTTGCTATTGGATGGCTGTTCCATTTAGCAGATATTCCCTAGGTTAATTATTTTATCATTTTGACAATTAACTGTATTTGCCATCTGCTGGCCCCAGCACTTCAATAGCCCAAATCCCTTGGAAGCTGGTTACATCGTGTCTAATTATTTGCTCACCCTCCAATTTTTGCGTCATCTGAAAATTCAGAGGTCTCAAGCCAAATCCCTCTCTCAAATTACGCCCGTGTAAATCTTAACGATCTTCACTGAAGCCAGCAGAATTACTTCGGATTTACACAAACGGAACTATGAGCAGAATGTTGCCTAAGTTTTCAACACCCTTCTCCAAGTAATTTATTTTTATAAATAGACCCACATTATGAACAACAGATGTCCTAAATCTGACCCCTGGGGTACTCTACTCTTAAACCCTTTCCAACTTGAAAACTTTCCATCTGTCCTCATCTTAAACCATGTTTCTATTCCCCACCCCAGTTTTACCTCAGCCATTAGTCTCCATTTAAAGTAAATTCAACATTAATTACGGCTCTCGAGTTAAATGTTGACGAGTAGTGGATGTTTTCATGTTGCATGTGTGTGTGTGTAGTTGTGGGTTGTTGTTGGTTTTTTTTTAATTATCCTTGTCTGGACATCAGGAAGTGTTTTAATATAACATAATGGTAACACATGTCCGGGGACACTGGTTTACAGTACTCGCTGGAGTAAACAGTAGAAGTCCTGGAAAGTGATTGGCTGTATGGAGTTTGGCACTTTATACCAGTGTGGAGTGGAAACCAGGTGGAATTGCTGAACAGTTACATAAGCCAGTTGTTTGGCATCCTGAAATCTCCCCCATCTCATTTCAACTCTCCTTCTCGCTCCTATTTCCAGGATACTGACAAATCTTATGTCCTGGGGTGGGACGAGGGGTTTCTAGATCTAAATTTAGCAGACACCCCCAGCCCAATAGCAGAAGAAACCCCCAGAACAGAACACTCACAGATATCGTGCTGTACCTAATAGTGATAGATTTATTCTGAGCAGCATTACATATTTTAAAGGGCTCCGTCTTGACAACTTGTTTTCTATTGAAACCTATTTCCAAACTCTACAATTTGTTAAAATGGCACCTTGAAATGTAGCTGCTGCAAGTTAATGCTAGAACTCCAGCAGGAAAGACATGGAGTCTAATTGAGCTGTCTTGAGTTACTTTGCGTAGGATGGACAGTGCTCTCTGCTGAATGAGGCAGGGGCCTGTCGAGGGAAAAATAAATAGCAGGTGGTCGTAATGCATAAGCACAATAGGGCTGAATTAAGGTTACGTGGGCAAATGCTTCAGACGTTCCCTGTCTTGAGTGCTTGACTTTAACCTTACCATTCTCTTAGCACTTTGTATGCCATTTCCTAGGTTGTTGGGTTTTGTTTTGTTTTTAAATACAAGTTCAGTCATGTACAACTGTTCATCACTCAGGTTTGAACTCTAACTTTTAGCACAGATTGCTCCTGCTTGAGCTAAAGGACTAACTTTACCAGCCTGCAGTTACCTTCTATAGCAGAGGTGGGCAAACTGCAGCCCGCGTGCCACATCCGGCCCGCGGGACCGTCCTGCCCGGCCCTTGAGCTCCTGGCCTGGGAGGCTCGCCCCCGGCCCCTCCCCTGCTGTGCCCCCTCCCCCGCAGCCTCAGCTCACTGCGCTGCCTGCGCTCTGGCCCGCTGCTCCTGCTGGGCAACATGGCAGCGTGGCTGGCTCCGGCCGGGTGGCGGGGCTGCGAGCTCCTGCTGCTCTGAGCGGCATGGTAAGGGGGCGAGGGGGGGGCAGAGGGTCCCGGGGGGCAGTCAGGGGACAGGGAGCAGGGGGCGATTGGATGGGGTGGAGGTTCGGGGGGACAGGGAGCAGGGGGGGTTGGATAGGCATGGGAGTCCTGGGGGGCCTGTCAGGGGGTGGGGGTGTGGATAGGGGTCGGGGCAGTCAGGGGACAGGGAGCAGGGGGGGTTGGATAGGGGGTGGGGTCCTGGGGGGTGGTTAGGGGTGGAGGCCCCGGGAGGGGACGGTCAGGGGACAAGGAGCAGGGGGGGGTGGATGGGTTGGAGGTTCTGAGGGGGGCAGGCGGGAAGTGGGAGGGAACGGATGGGGGCGGGGGCCAGGCTGTTTGGGGAGGCACAGCCTTCCCTACCCGGCCCTCCATACAGTTTCGGAACCCCGATGTGGCCCTCGGGCCAAAATGTTTGCCCACCCCTGTTCTATAGACTAGCCTCTACAAGGGGATACAATGAAACAGTGGGTTACATATGCCAGATTTATCCTGTTTTATAGACAGCCTGCCTAGGTACATAGATTTAGCAGGTTTTGCCTGATAGTGTGAGAAAGTGGATGAAACTTGGGTTCTATTCCCATTTGTGCCCAAAGTGACTTTGTGCAGCCTCTGTTACTCCTTTTTGTTAATCCTTGTCACCTTGCTAAATTAGGGGCTTGAGCCCTCAGTCAATAAAAACAGTTGGAGAGAACACGCTGTTATTAACACCCACCATTAGACTAGATAAGATTTAAACATGCAATCTACCTGCCTGGAAGCTCAATGCATTTTCCCCTAGGCCAGAGGTTATTTGGAGCAGTACAGGGATAATCCACTATTTTGTCTGTGTCCTGTGAAGGTGAGTTATGTGTGGCTGCTTGAGGAGGCTCAGTTGGGCAAGGGAGCATGCCCAGGGCAGATGGAACATTCAGAGACAGCCTCTAAGGGAACGAGTCTCGGAGCCCGGCTCAGCGGACACAGAGTTACGCTTTATGGCCACAATTACCCACGTCAATGTTCCTGCTCTGGCTGGAGCCCATAGCAAGAGCCCTGCAAGCCCGAGTCTCTTGACCCAGGCTCTTAGACTCCCTGCTGCAGGTGTTTTGTTTTCTGCTGGGTAGACATACCCTGAAAGGATCGTCTAATGCACAGGTTCAAGTGGCTGTGACCTGCGGCTTATAACTCTGCTGTGTTCAAGTGGATTTTCAGGGGGATGGTAAAAGTTGCCCCTCTCAATCCAGGACTATTCCGTGCCAAATTTCAAACACAGGAGGTGCTATAGATGGAGCAATTGCTTTCCCCAGGCCCACTGGGTTTGCAAGGTAAGATCCCCTGAGTCCTTCTCCCCTCTCCCACCATATACCTTCAGGCCAGAGAGGTTCTAACCTTGCACGTGCTACTTTACCCTGCCTTTCCCAAATGACCACAGACTACAACCAGCCCCAGCCATGCTTTACATACTGGCTATTTGAACCCCCTCTCACCCACCACATATGGGCCAATCCTCCCCCAGCCCACTCTCCCTTGAAGGAGCAGTGACTACAGCGCCTGGCTCTGGACCACATGTCAGTGGTAAGATAACTCCTTCCCTATCTCCCATTATGAGTCTTGTCACCTCTTCCATAGTGCTCTACACCACCCTATTGGGGTACTGGAACAATTTGTATAATGCAGGTACTATTGAACCAAACTGTAAACCCTGTAGATAATGGAAACCACTTCAATCCAGGGGGTGTGGCAGCACAGTTCCAGCACCTATGCACCCTATCTTGTCTTGTCCCTATTTACATTGCAATCTCTTTGAGTTTTGGATTGACTTTAATTTGATGTCTGTACAGCACCCAGCATAGCTGAATTACTGCTGGGCTGTGGCTATTCTCGGCTGGCTATGGCCCCAAAGAGCCATTCTGGCAGCTAAGTGTAATTTAGAGCAGCCCTGAGTCTGCTCTAACTTATATCAAAGCCTGGACAGCCCCCCTCCCCACACACACCTGTCTCTAGTATAATGTAGCTTGTAACTAATAGATTCATCTATTCTAAGAGCTGGATAATTTGAGGCTTAAAGCTGAAATGCAAGAAATGATTTAGTTGATGTTGGTCCTGCTTTGAGCAGGGGGTTGGACTAGATGACCTGCTGAGGTCTCTTCCAACCCTAATCTTCTATGATTCTATGACACCTACAGGCTTAGGCCTGTAAAATATTTAGCTTAGCCAAATTAGGCTTTAGGATAAATTAGCCGAAGTAAGTTAATGATAAATCTGCCGAGCTTGTGTCTATGTTTGTATGCTGATTTTTTGGAAAAGTAACTGCTGAGTTTGGATAGTAATGTCTATAAGAGATCAGTAGACACCACAAACTGACTGTTGGTAGCCGGGGTGAAATGTTAGAGACTTCCTTAAGGTAACAACATGTTACTGTGGTGATAAGGAGACGTAAAAGTTAATAAGCTAAAACAACTATCCAAGTGGCCTATCATGCGAACCAGGGCCAGCTCCAGCTTTTTTGCCGCCCCAAGCGGCAAAGAAAAGAAAAAAGATAAAGCCGTGATCGGCGGCACTTCGGCGGCAGCTCTACCGCGCCGCTTCATTCTTTGGCGGCAATTCGGCGGCCGGTCCTTCCCTCTGAGAGGGACAGATGGACCCGCCGCCGAATTGCCACCGAAGACCTGGATGTGCCGCCCCTTTCCATTGGTTGCCCCAAGCACCTGCTTCCTGCGCTGGTGCCTGGAGCCGGCCCTGATGCGAACAGTCCTCTGATAATAATGAGCTTTGGACATATGCATAACTTACATAAATAGTGCCTGGTGGATGGTTGGAGGTCATCGCTTTCTGGAGGTCATGGTTGCTGGACCTTCAACAGGAGTGCCCTGTCTCCTTCCCATCCCCCCCCGCCCCCCGCTCTTTTCTTCAGGAGTCCATATGGATTTGGGTTTTTTCCAGCCATTGCAGTCTATGTGACAGTTATATTAATTGGGGGCTTAATATGTGGTCAAATTTTTAATAAAGGTACATTGGATTAAATGCAATCATTGTTTCTTGCATTCTCCTCAAGTCTCTAGCAATGATGCTAGCCCACATGGTGGTGATAGCCCTAACGTTTTAAATCGTGGAGTAGCCATGGAGATCAGATTCTTGTCTAATACGAGAGCTTAAAAGGGGTTATTGATATTATTCGACACCATAGCCAATCAAGGCTACACTAAGGAGAGGTGCAAAAGGTTGGTAGAAAGCCATCTGGGCCTCCTCACAGTTTCTGTGCCAAATGCAATTCAGGACAAACTGATAGTAGCAAGTTTCATCATGCGTTGTGTCACTGAGGAGGGAGAAAATAACACCTGTAAGACCCATCTTAATGCCACAAGTGCTGAGAGCCAGGTCACTGTGGCTGTGCGTATGGAGCAATTCCAGGTATGGCTGAGCAGCAGTGCTAGAGGAGAAGAACCAGGCAGAAGAACTGCAGCTTGCTCCCCCAGCAGCGTGTCGGAAGCTGCAGTCTGGCTGTCATCACAGTTGCAATGAAACTCCTGTTTTAGACGCACCAGTCATTGCTTGCGCCTCCGAGTTCGAATCATGCATGGTAGTTTGTGAGCCTGGATTTTTAAACAGCATAAGTGTCAAATCTGTCCCCAGATAGCAATAGAATCCGTAGCCCAGGAGATGGTGGGACCGGTGGAAAAAAGAGGGAGTAATATGGAGGCGCTAAGGAATTTTCTCCTTTCCGATGCCTGTAGCAGTGCAATGTATTTTCAAACAGGCAGCGAGGTACATGTGATGAAATTTGCAAGTGACAATTTTTCAAATAAGCTGGGTGCTACTTGAGAGTAGTGCTTGCATCCTGGAGTATTTGAGGGGTTGACTTTTCCTAGAAGGATGAGGGGAAGAAAAAGCAGTGGAAAAAATACCCTAAAACATGCAGAACCAGCCACCAAAAGCCTCCTTCAGCCTGATGGTCCTCAGCTTAGTTAAAAAAGTCATCCCTTGAAAAAGGAGCCAACCCCTTCTGCTGTCACGGTTGCTGGTATACCCTCCCTGGCTCTTTCCTTCCCATCCCTACAATGGTTTTCAGACCCATGGAGTGGGGGGCTCATGTTCGTTACAGGCTGGTATCGCTTTATGGCTTGTCATGGAGTAACTTTGCCCACAACGTTGTGGGGGATAAAGAGCTTTCTCCATGACCTGATGATCGTGATTTATTTGTATAAACCTAGGACCGCAATCACAAACCAGGGCCCCACTGTGCTAGCACCTGCCGCATTCTGCCATGCCCTGAACCCCAACCCCAAATGCCCAGCATGCAGGGCCCTCCTCCATTTCCCTACATTTGTATCCCTGAACTATATTACAACCTTTACCCAACCCTAAGCTCTAAAGCCAAGTGCCTAGGGGAAGCAGAAAGGATCAATGAGTACGATTTGTATTTTTTTTTTCCAACACTTGTTCAGCAGAAATAATTGCAGAATTCTTGCAGGATCCTATGGTGGTTGGATCTTGCCAGCCATCTTTTATGGGCCACTTGATTCAATGGTTAACCTAGAGGCAATATACCAGAGGTGACCTCTTGAGGTCCCTTCCAGCTTTACATTTTTATGATTCTATGCCATGGTGCTGAGGGAGGAAAAGCTCAGGGCATAGGTCCAGCTCACACCGTCTTTCATCTTTTAAAATGATCTGAACTGTTGAGTTTCAAAGGAATCTGCCTGCATTTGTGATAAAAGCAGCACCTTCGTCGTTATCAGTCAATTTACTGACATTGTCCAAACATGAAAGGTTTATCATTTTTATGATCGTTATAAAGAGCCCTGCAGTGAAAGTGTGATAAAGCAACTATTGCCTTGGCAAAGGAGATTGCCTGATGGAGTGAAACGTCCATCTGCGCAGAGGGCTATGGAACCAAAGAGCTGGGGTGAGGATTGGAGGAGTCTGAATCTGACACAGAAAAAAGATCATTTTAAAGCCCTTACTGCTGCAATGGCCCTTATAAATGCTGGATTTTTAGTGTGCCTGTTGATTAGAAACATTATTCCCTGGGATTACAGTAGCAGCCTTTGACACAGAAACTGTGGGGATCATATCTTTAGATGTTAATCAGTAATCGCTGTAACTTTCATGCCATGCTGCTGTTCCAATGCAAGACAAGGTTCAAGTGTAGCAAATTCCAATGACATTGGATCATCTTCAAAGGCCAATTCGCAGTAACCAAGGGGGATTCAATAACAAAGTCATATGACTAGCAACAGCAACTGATTCACTGATTGAAGAGCTTCTGTCAGGGTCACACTTTCTCACCAATGAGAGCAATCCAGGACTGAGGTAATCTTGGTTGGAAAATGTCAGGAATGCAATTTGCATAGCTATAGTTTTTTTTATTATGGAACATGCCTGGGCAGGTAAAAAAACAACCTATGGTCCCATAGTGTGTGGGTGTAGTTGAGATGGGAACAGATCAAACCTTCTTGCATTTTGCTGATCCATATCCTGGCCATATCTTTGTTCTCAGAGTCCATTTTTAAATCACGTGCTATTATCTGTAAGATACAGAGGATAGAAGAACATGGATCAATTTACCAAAAGACAACCTCAGATGACTATAAATCAGTTTGTGTTGCTGTGAAAAATGGAAGGAGGTGTGGGGATAGGGAAGAATGTTATCAGATATGTCTGTTTTTAGTTCCACATGGTATCAACGCTATCAATGGTGTTTAATTCAGGACCTCTTTTCATGCCCGTCCTTTATTTTGTTGTATAATGTTTATTTGTTGGCTTCCATATTCCAAACTGCAAATTTGATTTTCCATTCTGTCCAGTATAGTTTATTCCAAAGAATGTATCTGAGAAGTGCTGAAGTGTGTGTTTCTCTTTACGCTTCTCTTTTTTAATCTATTGTGACTCTGAATTAACCAAGTACTCCTAAAGTAAACTTCAGTAGAGTTACTCCGGAATTACATCTTTGTAACTGAAAAGTAAAATTTCACCCCATCTCCTCTTTATTACACACACACATTCCTGTAGAGATTACAGCTGATTCGTGTTCTAAAATACCTGGGTTGTACAAATTAATCCTGCATCATTCCCAAAATTAGTGCTGATTGTCAGCATTACCCATGAAAAATAATTGGTATTCTTCATTTAAAAAAAAAAAACTTTTTGCAAAACATTTTAACTGAAAAATCAAATATAGTTTCTTTTTTCTAAAACAATTTTTGGTTTAAAAAACATTGGGGAGGAGGGGGTGGTAAAATTGTTAACAAAAAAATACTTTAATTTTTGTAATTTTGACCAAATGAAATTTTTCCAAGAAATTTCTTGTTTGGGTTGAAAAGTCATTTTTCATCAAAAAAAATAATTTCTACCTGTTGTATTCTACCGGCTGTATTTTTCTGACAAGCCTTTAGTTTTTTGCTTCTCATACATCAAGGGCATCTATGTAATGACCAGGGTATAAACAAAATGAAGAATGAAGACTATACCTAGCGAGAGCTAGGCAGCTGTCTCTTTAAAAGTTTTACTGACATAATTGTGTTGGTGGGAGGGGGGATTGATTTTTTGTGTGTGTGTAATTGACACAGTTGTGTCAGTAAAAGCCGGAGAGTTTATCTACACTTAAAACACTGCAGTGGCACAGCTTCAGTGAAGACACTACCTACACCAACAGGAGAGGTTCTGCCATTGGTACAGGTACTCCAACCAGACCTCCCGTCAACCTGGCACTGTCTACACCAGGGATTAGGTCGGTTTAACTGCGTTGCTCAGGGGGGTGGATGTTTCACACCCCTGAGCCGATGTAGTTATACCGACCTAATTTTCTAGTGTAGACCGGGCCTTAGTATAGATGCAGTTATACTGGCTAAGGCACATTATACCAGTATAGCTTTGTTGGCGTAATTGCAGTGGCAAAATGCTTAAATAGAGATAAGGCCAGGGACTACTCATCTGTGTCAAATTAAGCATGTGCATAAATGCTTGTGAGAGAGGGGCCTCAGACTGGACGTTAGTGTTTTCAAAAGTGGTCAGCCTTGGTCTAACTCTGTTGCAGCTGAAGTCATTTGCCAGTGGACCCTGTCAACAAAGTACATCTCTCTCTAGCTCTCGCTTTAATAAATCCCATTTTCTATTACCTGGGAAATTGTTGCATCCCATGTAGGGGCCGATTTTTGATTTTTTGTCTTTATTGGGTGGGGGAAAGATTTGCAAAATTGCAGAGCGTGCAACGGCTTCCTTTGTTCGCAGTGGGAACAGCCGGGCGCTGAGCGCTTCATTTAGCTGCCTACGTAGAAGCCGATCTCTTTTGAAAATCTGCCCCTTTGCTTTAATTTTTCTTCCAGTTTTGTTGCAGTCGTGCAGTCTTGAGTCTTAAAGCCGGAGGGAGTCACTAGAACAAGGGGAAGTGCTTCCTGGCAGCTGCAGTGCATTGCAGGTGAGAAGCGGAGAAAATGGTGGCCTCTAATAAATGTGGGAGTATACAAAGGGGCCCGGTGACAGCGTGCAGGGCATAAACAGGGGAGCCCCGCACTCTGATCACTCTAATGTTAATTAGTTCCCCAGTAGGAAGCTGATGGGGGTAACTACCCAATCAGGCTGCCCAGCTGAGCCAATTACCCATCAGCCCTGGGCTAATAAGAGGCAGCACAGGAAGGAAGTGCAGGGGGGAAGAGAGGAAGAAAGGACTGACCAACTGACTGACCGACCAACCAACCAATCAACCAGGGCTAGCTGAGCCTAGCCAGACAGAGGCTCAGAACAGGGAGGCCTCTGTTACCCTCCGGCCCCGGTGAGAGGGCCAAAAGCAAGTTGACTATTGTAAATAGGCTGTTGCACAGGCACTGTTGTGAGATTGGTGGCGGGAACACGAAATAAAAAGACCCGGGAATGGCATAACCAGGGGAGTCTGTGCAGTTTTTACAAGGAGAGGGGCCACTCCCGTGACAGGCCTTATTACTACTAATACATTCCCCTGAGTTCGCCCAGATGGCTCCAGTGCCCATGCAGTGGCCCAGTGACTTAAATGGGAATGCACGGGATGCAGAAGTCGGTGCTAGCTGATTGCATTGCAGTGGTGACTGAGAGAACCCCTTTGGTGCAGGTTGCCAACAGTAGAAGTCTCGGACTCTGTAAATATAATTGAAATAGTCCTTCCACTAAACAAAGAAGTGTGATGCATGGGAGTGGTTTCATTTTTTTTTAAGCTGCTGTAATTCCATGTAGGTCCATGGACTTCACTGGACCGATGCCAGGATAGACCTGTTCGGGCTGTGGCCCGATGTTTCTGATTGGAAAAAGAGGTTTTATTGCATGTAGCTATCCTGCAACCTGCTGCTCAAGTCTCCTCTGCTTCAGCTCAGTGCAGTCACATTACTCACCTAGCACTTACCCTCTTTTTCAATCCATCCGAGCTATAAGTGGTATCAAAAATAGAACCGAGCTGACCAGCCTTTATGTCTCCTACCACAGCGAGCTCAAGGAAAGGTTTCCTCTTGATATGAGAGAGAAAGGGAAGAAGAAGAAAAAAAATCTCTGGCGTATTTTTTTTCTTTGTTGTATCTTATGGTTTAGGCTCTGCAATTATCTTATTTTGGATAAACCCATACCTATTATTACTGGGGCTGGGGTGGGGGGGAAAGAAATATTCCACTGCTTTTCTAGTGAGCTATCTTCAGTGCTAAAGGCCAAACACTCAGTTGGTGTAAATTGTTGTAAGATGACTTACACCAGCTGAGGATCTGGGCCTAAAATTTGGACAACTGCAACACAAGTTGTATGTGCAGATGAAAGAAGAACAGTTCTGCTTACTGTTGTATGTTTCCTAATTTGCTCTCTTGTATTTTACAATCACTTTTGTTCTTTTGTCTTTTATTTTAAATGATCTCTAATTATGTTTTCAGAACATTCAATCTCTGGTATCTAGGCTTTCATCGACGTGCAAGGAGTATAGCAGTATTATTGTCAATGGGGTTTACATACATTAATCCACAACAACCAGAATAATAAAACCTGCATCCTCAGATGCTGTAAATCAACCAAGTTCCATTGATGTCAAGATGACAGATTTACACCAGCTGAGGATCTGGCTCTAAATCTTTGTTCTACTCTATGTATAATTGCTCTGTCATGAGAGGGATATGTAGGCCCCTGTTCTGCAAACACTTATGCTCGTGATTAATTTTGGTCCCATTTTGGGACTGCTCAAGGTAGTAAAATTAAGCATATGCATAAATATATACAGGATGAGTGCCCAGTGGTTCTCAAATGTGGGTTGGGACCCCAAAGTTGGTCGTGACCTTGTTTTAATGGGGTGTCCAGGGCTGGCTTAGACTTGCTGGGGTGCAGGGCCGAAGCCCGAGCCTCACTGCCCAGGGCCAGAGCCTCACCGTCCAGGGCCGAAGCCTGAGGACTTTAGCCCTGGGTAGCAGGCAGGGGTGAAAGTAACTCTGAAGACTTACTGGTCGGGGGCCAGCTCCGGCTCCCGGGAGGGGCAGGGCCTTGGGCAGAAGGGGCGGGGCTGGGGGGCAGCGTCCCCCCAGCCAGCCCTTTCATGCTCCCTGCAGGGCCGGCGCAACCCATTAGGCGGCCTAGGCGGTCGCCTAGGGCGCTGTTATTTTGGGGGCGCCGGCGCCGCGGCCGCCCGTAGAAATTTGGGGGCGGGACCTTCCGCCGCCGCTGTTGGGGGCGGGATTTCGGGGGCGGGACCTTCCGCCGCCTAGGGCGCCGGCAAAGCTGGCGCCGCTACTGGCTCCCTGGCCCGCGCCGCCCGGGGCTCCAGTGGTGATTTAAAGGGCCCGGGGCTCTGGCTGCTGCAGCGGTGGCCAGAGCCCCGGGCCCTTTTAAATCGCCGGCCCCACGGCAGCTGCTCCCTTTACCCCCTCCCCCCCCCGTCGGCTGTGGAGGGGGGCAAAAGAGGCAACAACATTAAAGCAGGGTCCTTTGCCGCGGCAGCGCTTTAAAGTCAGCTGGGACGGGACGGTACCGGCGGCCACTTTGGCCCATACCAGCTCACTTTCACCCTGGTAGCAGGGCTCAGGTTATAGGCGTCTTGCCTGGGGCTGAAGCCCTTGGGCTTCGGCTTTGGCCCTCCCTGGGTGGCGGAGCTCGGGTGGGTTCAGGCTTCAGTCCCCCATCCTGGGGTTGTGTAGTAGTTTTTGTTGTCAGAAGGGGGTCGCGGTGCAATGAAGTTTGAGAACCCCTGGTTTAGAATAAACACAAATAGTTTCTGAACCTTTGGAAATAATTTGCTTTAATGATATGTATGAAATTCCAATACATTAGCTATTCAGTTTCATGGTTTAGCTATCGTTCTAGTTCAACGATTTTTGGATTAAATCTAGTGATGTGTTATGACCAAATGGGCCATGTGTTATCCCTAACTGGTAGAAATCAGCATACGGGCAGGGAAGGTCAATGTCAGCATGCCCAGTTACACTAGCGAGGATCAGGCCCATTGTGAGCAATATAAGGCCTTGTCTAGACTGAGGCCTTGTCTGCACTGGCAAGTTTCTGCGCAGTAAAGCAGCTCTGAGCGTGTAACTCCCGAAGTTACACACTGCCAAGCCACTTCGTGCACAGAAACTGCACAGCTGCACCACTCTAAAAAAACCACCTCAACGAGAGGCGTACAGCTTTCTGCGCTGGTGTAGACACCCTGGTCGATTTCAGCGCTGCGATTGGCCTCCGGGAGGTGTCCCACAATGCCTGTTCTCACCTCTCTGGTCATTGGTTTGAACTCTACTGCCCTGCCCTCAAGTGACCAACCGTCAGCCCCACCCCGTACATTCCTTTGCAAATTTGAAAGTCCCCTTCCTGTTTGCTCGGTGACCGTGCAGTGGTCTCAGCGCATCTTTCTAGGTGGCCATGCCCCCGCTTGGAGCAATGCCGAGCTGCTGGACCTCTTCAGTATTTGGGGAGAGGAGGCTGTGCAGTCCCAGCTGCGCTCCAGCCGTAGGAATATGATACCTATGGACAGATTTCACGATGCCTGATAGAAAAGGGCTGTGACCAGGACACACTGCAGTGTAAGGTAAAAGTGAAGGAGCTGCGGAACGCCTACCACAAGCCGCGTGTGCTGCGCCCACGAGCTGCCGGTTCTACAAGGAGCTGGACGCGATACTCGGTGGTGACCCCACCTCCACTGCGAAGGCCCCTGTGGATACTTTGTTGGCTTTGTTGCCAGTCAAGAGTGGACCGAGCCAGGAGGATGCAATCTTGGACAAAGATGGGGAGGGGGACCCAGAGGCAGAGGATGACTCGGAGGCCAGAGATGCATGCAGCCAGGAGCTCTTCTCTACCCCGGAGGAGCCTAGCCAGTCACAGCAGTCAGATCTTAGCAAAGCGCAAACAGGAGAGGAGGCCCCTGGTAAGTGGATCTGATTTTGGGAATCACTGAAGCGAGTTGTTGGGGGCAGGAGGGTTGCAGAAATCAGGCTTGTCTCCCACCTCATGCCTAGTCTGAGCGGCAGAACAGGCTGTTGATAGACCCCACACTTCACGGGAATCTCCCTCAGAGATCTCCAGGAAACTCTCATGGAGATACTGGGCAATCTGCTCCCGCAGGTTCCTCGGCAGAGCTGCTTTGTTTCTTGCCCCATTAACGGTAACTTTCCCGCGCCGCTTTGCTGTCATGGGGCGGGGGAGGGGGGACCATAGCTGCACACAGGCGAGCCACATAGGGGCCAGGGCAGAAGCCACAGGCTTGGAGAAAACCCTCCATTGATTCCCTGATCACCCTCAACAGCGAGATAACTTCCATAATGATCACCTCCTGTGGAAAATGTGGGGACAGGAATGATTATCAGGCCCCCCCTACAGTGGTGGCTCTCCCCAAGAGCCACGTGCCCAGTGTACAGCACGGTCTGGGAACAGTGATTTACCCAGCCCCTGCGGCTACTCACCATTTTGGGGGTCTTGTGGCTCATGTTTGCTTGCCTGGGGTCAGACAGGTGTGTGAGTACTGGCTGTGTTTTAAAGCACTGAATAGTGTTGTCTGTGTTGCACACAATACTGCTTCTGTAAAATGTAGCATTTAAACTTCACAGAGATGACCTTGGGAGCCCAGCCTCCTTCTTTGTTATCGGCGGCAGCACGGCTGCGCAGAATTAGAAAGTGACCAAGAAGAACTAAGGAGGACTTTCTGCGTGAGGTTATGATGCACTCCGCCGCTGAGAAACAGGAATTGAAGGAGTGGCGGGACAGCGAGAAGAGGGACCGAAAGGAGAACATGGCACACCAGAAAGAAGCCACGGAGCAGCTCTTAAATGTTATGGAGCGCCAAGTGGACACGCTCCAGGCGATACTAGCACTGCAAACCGAGCAGCTCCACGCCCGCCCTCCCCTGCAGCCGCTGTCGCAAAACTCTTTCCCATGCGCTCCCCCTTCCCCCCCGCCAACACACTCTTATCAACCTCCTGGCTCCATTCTCTACCCGCAGCATTCCACTCCTGCCTCCTCACAGTCCAGCAGTGTGGACTCCCACTACCCACTGCACTCAACATCCATCCCTCTGCAGTTTGGCCCTCCTGAAGTACAGCACCTGCTGCATCGTACTCCAAAGGAGAAAGTTGAGTATGATCCCTGGACATACACAAATCTGTAGCCATCCCGGGACGCCTCCTCCTCTTGAGACCTTCCCTTCCCCCACCTCCATCCCCCTCCCTGTTGATGAATTTTTTCATTTGACTCTCTCCTCCGGTTGTTGTCTTTTAATAAAAGAATTGTGTTGGTTTGAAAGCAATCTTTATTCTATTAAGTGAAAGCAAAAAGAGCCCTGCAAAGCAACATACAATTACGTTAAGGCCCCTTTTTGCATCATGTGCACCAATCACCTCCTAGCATTACAAGCACTGCAATCCCGAGCATAGCAACAAATATTAGAGGCTTTCAGCTTGAAATTGCTGCCTCAAGGCATCCCTGATCCTTATGGCCCTGCGCTGCGCCCCTCTAATAGCCCTGGTCTCTGGCTGTTCAATCTCAGCCTCCAGGCGCTGAGCCTCTGCGGTCCATCCCTGAGTGAAGCTTTCACCCTTCCCTTTACAAATATTATGGAGCGTACAGCACATGGCTATAAGCATAGGAATATTGTCATCGTCCATGTCCAGCTTTCCATACAAGGCATCGCCAGCGGGCTTTTAAATGGCCAAATGCACACTCAACAGTCATTCTGCACTTGCTCAGCCTGTTTTTGAACTTCTTGCTGCTGTCAAGTTGCCCCGTGTATGGCTTCATAAGCCACTGCATTAAGGGGTAGGCGGGGTCTCCCAGGATCACAATGGGCATTTCGACTTCCCCTACGGTGATCTTCTAGTCCAGGAAGAAAGTCCCCGCTTGCAGCTCCTTGAACAGGCCAGTGTTCCGAAAGATGCGTGCATCATGCACCTTCCAGACCAGCCTGCGTTAATGTCCATGAAACGCCCACAGTGATCCACAAGTGCCTGGAGAACCATTGAGAAATACCCCTTGCGATTAATGTACTCGGAGGCTAGGTGGTCTGGTGCCAGAATTGGAATGTGCGTGCCATCTATCGCCCCTCTGTAGTTAGGGAAACCCATTTGTGCAAAGCCATCCACAGTGTCACGCATGTTGCCCAGAGTCACGGTATTTTGGAGCAGGATGCTGTCATAAACAGATAGTTAAGGGTTAATGCCTTTTACCTGTAAAGGGTTAAGAAGTTCACCTAGCCTAGCTGACACCTGACCAAAGGAACCAATGGGGGGACAAGATGTTTCAAAAGGAAGGAGGGAAGTTCCCTTTGTCTGGGGTCAGTTTCAGTTCTGGCCGGAGAGGAAAAGGAATCAGGAATCAAACAGGGTAGTGAGTATTTAGTGAAGGAATTAGCTTATGTTTATTTTCTTTTTTGTAACTTGTCTTGGGTATTAGGAATAATCAAATTGGCTATTTCTTAATGTACTAAGAGTTTTGCCCAGGGGAACATCCTCTGTGTTTTAAATCTGTTGTCTGTGAGATCAGCTTGTATGCTATCTCCCAGAGGTTTTTCTTTTACCTTTCTTTTCTTTAATTAAAAGCCTTCTTTTTAGAGACCTGATTGATTTTTCCTTGTTTTAAGATCCAAGGGAGTTGGATCTGGGCTCACCAGGAATTGGTGGGGAAAAGGAGGGGGGATGGTTAATTTCTCCTTGTTTTAAGATCCAAGGATTTTTGGATCGGTGTTCACCAGGGAATTGGTGGAGGAGTCTCTCAAAACTACCCAGGGAAGGGTTATAGTACTTGGGAGGGAAAGGTTTTTGGGGGAGAAGACAGAGTTTCCCAAATGACTCCAATATTTGGGTGGTGGCAGCATACTGATCTAAGCTGGTAATTAAGCTTATGAGTTCCCATGCAGGTCCCCACATTTGTACCCTAAAGTTCAGAGTGGGGGTGAAACCTATGACAGATGCTATTAATGGCCCTGCACACTTCTGTCAACATGAGTCCAATGGTCGACTTTCCCACTCCAAACTGGTTAATGATCGATCGGTATCAGTATCAGGGCGTCCGCCCTGGCCCATATGCAGCTTGCCTGTGTGCAGCAATGGTCCCTCCGCCCCTCACGGCACAGTGGCGCGGACATGTTAGCCTGACTGGGACAAGGAGCACTGTAGCTCTCCCAAGGAACCTGCGCAAGCAGATTGCCCAGCTTCTGCATGAGACCTTCGATGAGATCACTGAGGCCAATTACCGCGATGTGAGAGAGCACATCAATGCCCTATTCCGCATCTAGGCATGCATGCAGCCCTAACCCTCCTCGCCCCAAGAGCCCGCACCGAACAACTTCCTTCCCAAAATAAAAGCCGCTTACCGGGCACGTTCTCTGGTGTTTGTCCTTCCCGAAGCACCGGCCGCTGCGACTGGCTACCTTCCTCCTGGCTTGAGAACAGCTCCTGACTGCATGCGTCTAGGGATGCCGGGGTGTCTCCCTCCTCAGCACCCTCGCTCCCACTTTGCTCCTCCTCCTCCTGCCTTGTTGAACTGGGCTTTGAAGTGTCCATGGTGGTACTCGGAGGGGAGGTGGGGTCGCCCCCCAGTATCGCGTCCAGCTCTTTGTAGAATCGGCAGGTCGTGGGGGGAGCACCCGAGCGGCTGTTTGCCTCGCGGGCTTTGCGGTAGGCATTCCGCAGCTCCTTCACTTTAACCCTGCACTGCAGTGCGTCCCGGTCATGGCCCCTTTCCATCATGTCCCTTAATTTCTGCCCGAAGGTATCGTAATTCCTACGGCTGGAGCACAGCTGGGACTGGACAGCTTCCTCCCCCCAAACACTGATGAGGTCCAGCACCTCGCCATTGCTCCATACTGGGGATCGCCTGGCGCGTGGAGGCATGGTCCCCTGGAAAGATTCACTGATAGCACTCCACACCTGGCTGAGCAAACAGGAAGGGGAATTTCAAAATTCCCAGAGAATTTAAAGGGCGGATCTGACGGTTGGTCACCTGAGGGCAGGGCAGTAGATTTCAAAGTGATGACCAGAGTGGCTAGAACAGGCATTGTGGGACACTTCTGGAGGCCAATCAGAGCACATTAACAGAGCAGGGCGTCCACAATGGCGCCGCGGCGCTCCAGCCAGGGCGCAGCAAACATTATGCCTCTTGCGGAGGTGGAGTACCAGGAGCGCTCTAGCTGCGGAGTCAGAGCGCGATACGTGCCTTGCCAGTGTGGACGCGTCGTGAGCTTTAATGCACTCTAACTCACAAGTGTAGCCAGGGCCCTAAGGAATAACTTCACTGCCACTCGTGACGTGTTGGTCAGAGCGAGCAGCATACTGGTCAGCAGTTCAGGATCCNTATTAATGGCCCTGCACACTTCTGTCAACATGAGTCCAATGGTCGACTTTCCCACTCCAAACTGGTTAATGATCGATCGG
The DNA here is from genome assembly GCA_003942145.1 of Platysternon megacephalum. NCBI lineage: Eukaryota > Metazoa > Chordata > Testudines > Platysternidae > Platysternon > Platysternon megacephalum. Next base: position 997,026 of record QXTE01000338.1, read on the forward strand.
TATCAGTATCAGGGCGTCCGCCCTGGCCCATATGCAGCTTGCCTGTGTGCAGCAATGGTCCCTCCGCCCCTCACGGCACAGTGGCGTGGACATGTTAGCCTGACTGGGACAAGGAGCACTGTAGCTCTCCCAAGGAACCTGTGCAAGCAGATTGCCCAGCTTCTGCATGAGACCTTCGATGAGATCACTGAGGCCAATTACCGCGATGTGAGAGAGCACATCAACGCCCTATTCCGCATCTAGGCATGCATTCAGCCCTAACCCTCCTCGCCCCAAGAGCCCGCACCGAACAACTTCCTTCCCAAAATAAAAGCCGCTTACCGGGCACGTTCTCTGGTGTTTGTCCTTCCCGAAGCACCGGCCGCTGCGACTGGCTACCTTCCTCCTGGCTTGAGAACAGCTCCTGACTGCATGCGTCTAGGGATGCCGGGGTGTCTCCCTCCTCAGCACCCTCGCTCCCACTTTGCTCCTCCTCCTCCTGCCTTGTTGAACTGGGCTTTGAAGTGTCCATGGTGGTACTCGGAGGGGAGGTGGGGTCGCCCCCCAGTATCGCGTCCAGCTCTTTGTAGAATCGGCAGGTCGTGGGGGGAGCACCCGAGCGGCTGTTTGCCTCGCGGGCTTTGCAGTAGGCGTCCCACAGCTCCTTCACTGTAACCCTGCACTGCAGTGCGTCCCGGTCATGGCCCCTTTCCATCATGTCCCTTAATTTCTGCCCGAAGGTATCGTAATTCCTACGGCTGGAGCGCAGCTGGGACTGGACAGCTTCCTCCCCCCAAACACTGATGAGGTCCAGCAACTCGCCATTGCTCCATACTGGGGCTCGCCTGGCGCGTGGAGGCATGGCCACCTGGAAAGATTCACTGATAGCACTCCACGCCTGGCTGAGCAAACAGGAAGGGGAATTTCAAAATTCCCAGAGAATTTAAAGGGCGGGTCTGACGGTTGGTCACCTGAGGGCAGGGCAGTAGAGTTCAAAGTGATGACCAGAATGGCTAGAAGAGGCATTGTGGGACACTTCTGGAGGCCAATCAGAGCGCATTAACAGAGCAGGGCATCCACACTGGCGCTGCGGCACTCCAGCCAGGGCGCAGCAAACGTTATGCCTCTCGTCAAGGTGGATTACCGGGGGCGCTCCAGCCGCAGAGTCCAGGCGCTTTACGTGCCTTGCCAGTGTGGACGCGTCGTGAGCTTTAATGCACTCTAACTCAGAAGTGTAGCCAGGGCCCTAAGGAATAACTCCACTGCCACTCGTGACGTGTTGGTCAGAGCGAGCAGCATACTGGTCAGCAGTTCAGGATCCATCCCTGCAGCCTGAAGAGGCAGGGCGCACAGTACACAAACCGTTGAAAGATGGCGCCAAATGCGGACGGAAGCACAGGGATTGCTGGGATGCGAAGCAATGCATCACGGGGCATTGGGACTGGACCCAGGATGCCCCGTGACCCCCCTCTGCCTTCCCACAAGTCTTAGCGGCAAAAGAGAAAGAGGTGCTCTGTGGGATAGCTGCCCAGAGTGCACCGCTCTGAATAGCGCTGCAAGTGCCGCAAGTGTGAACACGCTATTGCACAGGCAGTTGTCAGTGTGAACACACAACAGTGGTTTTCCTTCTGTGCTCTCTGAGCGGCGCTGTAACTGCCGGCGCTGTAACTTTGCCAGTGTAGACGTGCCCTGAGATTTAGAGAGTGTGATGGAAGGTTGCTCAATCTAATTAGTACCTTCTAAAACTCCAGTCAAGACAAAGCAAATGTACTTTAGAATGTGCTAAATTGAGCTTCAACTCCAGCAGTTTAACACATTCCAAAGTACAATGTCTTTGTCTTGACTAGAGTTTTAGAAGGTGCTAATTAGACTGCGTTAGCTAATGTAATTTTACTTCACGCCATTAAATCCTAATCTAGCAAAACCTAATCATGCAGTCAGATGGAAAACAGTTTTCATTCAAGAGTTAGTTGATGGGGGGTAGGGGAGAGAACTGTGGGAACGTTTAAATGTTGATCTCTCTACATTTGATGATAACATGGGGAAAAGTCCAAAAGCTGTTAATCTTTGACATGAAACCAATCAAATGCAGGTCAGATGGCTGACAAAGCAAGTGGGTAAGTTTCTCAAACACAACAACATGAATGATTTTGCCAGAGATGAATGTGTTTTCTTAGTGATCTACATTAACATGAGTGGCGTGCGGCTTTAGCTGGCCTCACAAGCAGTTGGGTGAACAGAAGTGCAGTGTCACTGGGAAATATTCCTGTGATTCTATGATCTCCGTGCACAAATTAGACTGAACATGAATCAGGACAAGTCTCTGCCTAGATGTATCTTGGGGTAATCATTCCACCATAATTGCTCTATGAGAACAGTGGAAGCCTTTGGATATTTTCCCTGTGCCATGGTTGATGATTATCTCCTGACGTTGGGATACACCATTTAAGTTGGGGAAAGGGACCTATTTTGAGTGGAACCAGGGCATTTCCTAGTAAGTGGAACCAGGGCATTTCCCAAGAACTATAGGGGAATGCTTCCTTGCTCTGATAAAGCTCTCTATTGCTGGTGTAGGTCCTGTCTGTTATCTGCATGATATTGCCACAGCATCAATAGATTAAACCACAGTGATTCCAATACTAAATATTTCTTATTTACTATCAAGAGAAAACTGTCAGAGTAGCTGTGTCACATACTTGGATTGTTCCAAAAATACCATAGAACTCTCTAGTACCTTTTACATTTCTGAAATGTCTCAAATTAATAGCCTACAGTAAAGCATGTGGATGTCATTTAATTTTTAGCCCTGCTGTATGGTGCTTTCTGCAGTCTCCCTTTATAAACTAGCCTATAATTCCATCAATATAATATCTTAATTCTCCGTGGGTAGCAATTAACCTTTATTCAACAAGCTCATTTATCACATTAGGTTGCACATGAAAGATGTCGAAGTCCTACCGAATACGCTCTGATTTCAGATATTTCTGAATCTGAATGAGGCTAGACAGCTGCAAATGGGAATAAAGAGTTTGCTAAGCTGTCATTAGCAATTAGGAGATAGCTCATCACCTGCTACTCTATCAACAGGCAATATCAGCCAAATATTAGATTCAGGAACACCAGTAGGAACAATTCCAAGTATTGGTGAAGGGAATGCCCCTCCTTCCTCTTTTCTTTTTCTCGAGATCCTACCACATGTGCAACAGCATTTCCTGTCCATTCTAGGAGCCCATAGTTATAAATACTGGTTCCCAACCCCTGTTCTGCAGACCTTGAGTCTGGTCCTTCATGGGTCTTCCTTAATTGTGTGACTGCACCTAAGCAGCCTGCATCCCCATCCCACACTGGCTGTAGTGGGAGATTTGGAATCCACCACACTCAGTCAGTCTCCCCTTCACTGAGGTAGCTTTGTGTACTGCTTTCACATTGGTGCAGCCATTTGCAGAAGGCTCACTCCAGAATAGGGGATGCTCTGGTAGCAACCATTGGTGGAATGGCTCCTACATCACCCTCCCTCCCTGCAGTTGGCATAAGAAGCATGAGTAGAGGAAAAGGGGGTGGCCAGAGCCTTCTTATTCTATTTGTGCTCATATCCTGTGCCCATCAGCGTGGTATCCCAGGGACTCAGCAATTTCTGGGGCTGTTGGCAGCTGGTATAAATTAGAGCAGCCTTCTCTTGCAGCAATACCTTAAATCCCCTTGGAAGCTGAAACGGGGGCAGAACTCAACCTTCCAGCAGCAGTATGCCGCAGGGAGAGGAGCAGACTGTCAAACTGGCAGGCCTCAAGCCAATTTAGGCTTTATAGCATCTTAAACTCCACTGAGAAACCCACAGGTAGCCTGTGAAGATCCCAGAGCACTGGCGTCAGGTGCTCATGATGAGAGACTCCACTTTACTAGTGGGCAGTTAAATTCTGCACCAGCTGAAGGGAGCTGAGGGTTGCATTGCAGTGGTCCACTCTAGAAGTGACAAAACCTTCTGGGGAGGCGCATGGGCCTATCTAAGCAGTCACCTGCAGGCTCGGGGCTCAGAAGCATTGTACAATTGCCCTGTGCTGGGGAATAGGCAAGAAATAGCCCTGAATATGCCCAGGCAGGATTGGGCCTATGTGACTAGCAAGTGAGGCAAAAGTTTGATATTCTGCACTGGAACAATATGCGGCTTCAACATGGACCTTCATCTGATTGCAAAGTGGGTCTGACTCAGTGCAACATTTCCAAGCCAAGAGTTGAAGCCCTCACTTTTTAAATTAAGCACGTCTTTTTTAAAAGGCGAGAGAGGTGTAATTTGTTTTATTAATTTCCCCAATAAAATGTACAGTACTTTTAAGCTGATTGAGTGCCATGTCTCTCTTTGGCAAACAGTGTCCGCATCTCTCCCAGATCTATTCACGTGCTTCACCTCTGTCTGAAATGCATACCAGGGCTGCACTGAGATGCCAGATCACTGAAACTGTCTGCCAGCTAGAACTTTGGTTTTAAACGCTTCATAAATATTAAAAATAGAAAACGCCTATTTGTTTTTTATGTAGACTACAGAACATTTTCTTATAGTAGCCAGTGGTATTTTGGACAGCCCCGTTTCAGATGATGCGTTCGATGGGGCATAATGATAACTCATGGATAGCCAGACTTTTAAATCAACACACTGTAAACTTAACAGAAACTATACAAATCATGATAGAAAATGAACCTTTTTGTAACTAAAAGCTGTTGGGTTTTTTAATTATTCCTAGAACTCATTTCTGACTCATTTTATAGATGTTTACAAAACTGTTAATGTAATTCTTGTTTTAAAATAGTATTTTATATCTAACTAAAGTAGATGGAGAAAAAGGAGCAAGAGAAATCTGCTGTGTCAGAACAGGAAAAGGGATTAAAAAAAAGTTAATGTACTAAAGCCAAAAGAAAGTTAGACTTTATGGGGCAGTGTCAAGGACACTGAGCAATCAGTCTGGAAAGCACCTTTGTTTATCGGCAGTACCTAGAAATGTAATTACAATGTGTTACTGTGGAAGGGAGTGGGATTTTCTAAAGTGTTCCCGCTTGGCCTAACTCCGCTCCTATTGAAGCCATTGGGAGCTTTACCACTGGCTTCAAAGGGAGCAGAGTTAGGTCAGGGGGAGTTTTACCATAGATTTCTGTGTGAGCAGGGCTAGGCCAATATTGAGGACTGTGAAAACGACTCTTTGCAGCTGCAACATCAGCTCAGCCGTCTGTCCAACAAAAGTCAACTCCTGTAGCCAAATGCCTCCACTACTTGCAAAAAAAAGATCATTTTCTACTTGGCCTCTACGTCCTTGGCAAGGCCTTTAGGCCAATGGCTCTCAGCCTTTCCAAACTACTGTACCCTTTCAGGAGCCTCATTTGTCTTGTGTACCCCACAAGTTCCACCGCACTTAAGAACGACTTGCTTACAAAATCAGACATAAAAGTTCAAAAGTGTCACAGCACGCTGTTACTGACAAATGGCTGACTTACTCATTTTTACCATATAATTGTAAAATAAAATCAATGGTAATATAAATATTGTACTTACATTTCAGTGGATAGTATATAGAGCAGTATAAACAAGTCATTGTCTGTATGAAATTTTAGTTTGTACTGACTTTGCGAGTGCTTTTTATGTAGCCTGTTGTAAAACTAGGCAAATAGCTAGATGTGTTGATGTACCGCCTGGAAGACCTCTGGGTACCCCCAGGAGCACATGTATCCCTGGTTGAGAACCACCTGCAGGGCTGGAGTTTGGGGTATCCCTGGGGAGCAGCTCACAGACTTGCCATCCTCCTGGGGGTCATCACTCCCCCATTCTTGGCCTGTCAGTCCAGCTCAGGTGGCCCCTCTTACTGCCATAACTGCTGCTGTTCAGCAGCAACTCACTTGTAGTTTTCCCCTCTTCTGTAGCATTTCCAAACCAGAAAACAACCCCCTGGGCTTGCTAATTACAGGTGCCAGGACTCTATCAATGTGCTCTGAGAGGAGCATTAGTTGCAAAGAAAAACAAAACTCCGAGGGACATTCAGCCTTCAACGAGGGGAGGGGGCAACATGCCCCTATAGACCTCAGCTCTTTGGATGCAACATCTCACTCTGGTCTTGAAGTCCAATGCAGCTTTAATGCCCTGAATCCCAGTAAACCAAAACCCTGGTTTAGTGGAAAGTGAGTGCACTGTCTGCAGCTCGGCAACCATGGAGCTCCAGGCTTTGGTCCTGCCGGACTTCTAAGCTCTGCAGCTCCACTGTCAGGAAGCTGAAGAGCAATGCAGGAGCTTTCTCGATCTGTGTGGCATAGGAGCTCCTTGAGACTGAGGCGCCAATGTACCTGGACCCCTGAATTTACCTGGGTTTTGGAGGCCCACAAGATGCTCCTAAAGTCAAGACTTACCTGTATAACCAACTAAACAATACAGAACATGATGAGAACAGTCAGAGGCTTGGGGAAAGACTGGGACCGAGGGAAACATCTTCAACAGCACCCAGGTGACTTAAAATTTTAACCTGGTTGCTTTACGGAGGCAATGAACGAGAAGGGACATGACAGAGGTGTAAAAACAATGATTGGCACAGAGATAGGGTGAATAGAAGGTCCTGATTTACATTCTCATCACACAAGAACAAGGGAACAGTCCACTGAAATTGAAAGACAAATTAAAACATGACACAAACTAATCCTTTTTCACACAATACATAATTAACCAGTGGAACTCACTGCCCCGTGATATCATGCAGGCCAAGACCATAGCAGGATTCACAAAAGAATTGGACATTTAGGCCTGGTCTACACTGGGGATGGGAATCGATCTAAGTTATGCAACTTCATCTACATGAATAACGTAGCTGAAGTTGACGTACTTAGATCTACTTACCATGGTGTCTTCACTGCGGTAAGTCAACGGCTGACACTCTCCCGTCGACTCCGCCTGTGCCTCTCGCCCTGGTGGAGTACCGGTGTCAACGGGAGAGTGCTTGGCGGTCGATTTATCGTGTCTAGAGTAGACACGATAAATCAACCCCCTCTGGATTGATTGCTGCCCGTTGATCCAGCGGGTAATGTAGACAAGCCCTTAGATGGATAAGGAGAACTTTCACAGTTGTAGTATCTTGGATTAATTTTTTCAATAAGGCATATAAACTCATAGGCTTGAGGGCACTAGCCAGTTTCTGGCTGATGGGTTAGGAAGAAACTTCCCCCAGCGACCAGCTATTCTATAACTGCCCTTTCATGGTTTCTTTCAGGTTCCTCTGAAGCAGCTGGCACAGGTCACTGTGGGAGAGAGAATATTTGACTATATGGACCATGGGTCTGATCTGCTCAGGCGATTCCTATGACATAAATGTAAGTGATGAAAGTTTCCAACTTCTGTGCTACACCAACTCCATGTCTAACTCCACTTGTTTGTCCTAAAAAGAAATATCCAGCTCCCCAGACTGGTCTGAACTGGGATGCAGAAAATGCCTCCCTTACCCACTGGGATGTGTCAGATAATGACCTCCACTCCCCTGAGTCTACACTGTTGCCCCACTGTGGGGCAGAAAATGCTGGCCCTGCTGACTTCTCTCTACCCAGTGGCTGCCTTGTAGGAGGGTCTTACATCTAAGTAATGAGAGGAAAAGGTTGCTGAGAGGAGAAAGGGGAAGGTGCCCTGACAGCCACCTCACTTCCCATTGTGGACCAGATTCTCCTTATCTCTTGCATAGTGGGTTTTGAGGGAGCAATTCAGTTCTGGTCAGCTGATTGCTAATGATGACATTCCCATTCCTGATGTATTAGCACGGCTGTACATCGAGTACAATATCCCTTTGCACATGGGGACAGTATATAAGGTATCTGCCTAGTTCCAGGTTTGCATTTTAATTTCCAGGTTACATTGCATTTTTAGGGGCCATTGAATGCTCACGAAGGTATTTATTTTATTGTCTGAAAGCTTCTTGTAATTCTTTTGTTGCTGTCATAAAGAGGCGTTATCTTTCGTGTAGAGTTGAACGGTGGCATTTAAAAAAAAAAAAAAAAGAGGACTCGATTTCCTTAACAGGTTCCTAATTTATTTAAGTACAAACATACTTATGAGCAACAGCGCCACTGCCAGCCAGTGCAGAGATGGGCTCCGGAGCATGGCATCCTTGTTTTTCTTAGGGAAAAGAATGAGAAAGCAAGAAAAGGGAAAACATTTGAGCTGCAGGCTTGGACTGTACAGCTCGTGATGTCAAGAAATCCCTGGCTGCAGTTATAAAAGGATCACAATTGTATTTTTTTTAAAGGCTACATTAAAATAGGCATTTTAGCAAAGTTTTGGGGGTTTTCCAGGACAGAGGGATCAATGCTTCCTCTCCAAATGTTTTGGCAGTGAGTCACCCATCAAATGTCAGCCACAATTTAGTTATTGTTGCAACAACATTCTGATTTCAAGGCAAGGCCTGCGCTGAGTCACTGAGGGCTGTTCTGAGATTCCTCCCTCTCCAATTTGCTTTTGTTCTTGAATGTCACCAGAGAGCATCTTGGTGGACACAAGCAATCAAAGCAGTTTTCTTAATCCAGCCAATTGTTTGGTAAATGGCTCACCAGTTAACAGAAAACTCAAAAACAAGTGTGCATGGGGGGAGGGGAGCCTAGTAAAGGGCACTGCTGGGTGTTGGAATCTGCATCCTTTTAGCTCTGAATACAATGTGTGCTTTGCATGAGTTCTGGGGAAGGAGTAATGCACCCCTTAGCCTGCTTTTTGGCGTTTAAGGATACGTCTACACTGCAATCGGAAATGTGATTTCAGGTCAGGAGACATACCTGAGCTAGCTTTAATCTATCTAAAAATAGCAGTGAAGACGCAGCAGCTCGGATTCCAGTGCACGCTTGCAAACCCTCCCAGAACCTGGTTACATAGTTGCATTGCAAACCCACTCCTATTTTTACCTATTGTCGCTATTTTACCTAGCTAGATTAAAGCTAGTGCAGGTATGCCTACCCAAGCTGCAACCACACCTCCCATTGCAGTGTAGCCCTACCCTAAGACACGCTGCCACACCAGAGTGTAAATACTTCTATGCTCACCTACAGCTTTGGGGGACAGACCTTCAGTATAACAGGTTTCCTAGCTGCCCAGTCAGGAGTGTTCCGGGGTCAGTTATGCAGGACCTGGAATAAAAGCGCTGCTCCAAGAGCCAGTCAGTAAGAGCCAAGAATGAGTTCAAAACTCCAGCACAACAGTTAGAGGCTGGTTCCACAGCTGGTGGAAAGGCAGCGTAACTTGTAGACTATACAGTCAGAAGGGACCATCGTGNAGAAAGAATTCTCTGTAGTAGCTCAGAGCCCTCCCCATCGAGTGTCCCATCACTGGCCATTGGGAAATATTTGCTGCGAGCAGTCGCAGATCGGCTACATGCCATTGTAGGCAGTCTCATCATACCGTCCCCTCCATAAACTTATCGAGCTCAGNAGATCCATCAGATGCATCTGATGAAGTGGGCTGTAGCCCACGAATGCTTAGGCTCAAATAAATGTGTTAGTCTCTAAGGTGCCACATGTACTCCTGTTCTTTTTGCGGATACAGACTAACACGGCTGCTACTCTGAAACCTGATCCAGGAGGAAAATTCTTTCCTGACCCCAAATATGGTGATCAGTTAGACCCAGCAGCCCAGACACCTGAGAAAGAATTCTCTGTAGTAGCTCAGAGCCCTCCCCATCGAGTGTCCCATCACTGGCCATTGGGAAATATTTGCTGCGAGCAGTCGCAGATCGGCTACATGCCATTGTAGGCAGTCTCATCATACCGTCCCCTCCATAAACTTATCGAGCTCAGGCTTGAAGCCAGCGAGGTTTTTTTTGCCCCCACTGTTCCCCTTGGGACGCTGTTCCCGAACTTCACTCCTCTGATGGTGAGAAACCTTCATCTAATATAAAGTCTAAACTTCTTGATGGCCAGTTTATAGCCATTTGTTCTTGTGTCTACATTGGTGCTTAACTTAAAAAACTCCTCTCCCTTCCTGGTATTTAGCCTGCTGATGTATTTGTAGAGAGCAATCATATCTCCCCTCAACCTCCTTTTGGTTCGGCTAAACAAGCCAAGCTCTGAGTCTCCTCTCATAAGGTAGGTTCTCCATTCCTCTCATCATTCTAGTAGCCTTTCTCTGCACCTGTTCCAGTTGGAATTCATCTTTCTTAAACAAGGGAGCCCAGAACTTCACACACTATTCCAGATGAGGTCTCACCAGTGCCTTGTATACTGGTATTAACACTTCCCTGTCTCTACTGGAAATATCTTGCCTGATGCATCCTAAGATTGCATTAGCCTTTTTCATCCTGTGATCAACCAATACAGTCAGGTCTTTCCTCTGCTCTGTCACTTCCAACTGATCCATCCCCAGCTTATAGCAAAAATTCTTGTTGTTAGTCCCTAAATGCATGACCTTGCACTGTGCACTATTAAATTTCATCCCATTTCTATTACTCCAGTTTACAAAGTTATCCAGATCTTCTTGCAGGATATTCCAGTCCTCCTCTGTATTGGCAATACCTCCTGACTTTGTGTCACCCACAAATTTTATTAGTTTACACCCACTTTTTGTGGCAAGGTTATTAATAAAAATGTTAAGGTTGGTCCCAAGACTGATCCCGGAGGCACTCCACTAGTAACCTCCCTCCAGCCTGACAGTTCACCTTTCAGTCTGACCCATTGTAGTCTCCCCTTTAACCACTTCCTTATTCACCTTTCAGTTCTCATATTAATCCCCATCTTCTCCAATTTAACTAATAATTTCCCATGTGGAACTGTATCAGATGTCTTAATCTACTGCATTAAATCTACTGCATTTCCTTTGTCTAAAAAAATCAGTTTTCTCAAAGGTTGGCATGGCATGAGCTACCATTTTTGTAAAAGCATGTTGTATTTTATGCCAGTTACCATTTACCGCTACGTCCATAAATACTTTCAAAATTTGTTCCAAGACCTTGCATACAAGTGAGGTCAAACTAACGGGCCTGTAGTTTCCTGGATCACTTTTTTTCTCTTTCTTAAAAATAGGAACTATATTAGCAATTCTCCAGTTATAGGGTATGACCCCTGAGTTTATGGATTCATTAAAAATCCTTTCTATTGGGCTTGCAATTTCATGTGCCAGTTCCTTTAATATTTCTTGGATGGAGATTAATGGGACTAAATCAGGGGGCCCATATAAACTGTTTAAGCTTGACTTCCACCTCAGATGTGGTCATTTCTACTGCCATATCCTCATTGCCATTAGCCACCCTGCCACTACCCCTAAACTCCTCATTATCCTTATTAAAAACAAAATATTTGTTTAGATGTTGGGCCATGCCTAGATTATCTTTAATCTCCACCCCATTCCCCCATGCTTAGTGGTCCCCCTTCTTCTTCCCTTGTTTTCTTTTTATTTATATGGCTATAGAACCTTTTACTACTGGTTTTAATTCTCTTTGCAAGGTCCAACTCTACTTGGCTTTTGGCAGTTCTCACTTTTCCCCTACACTTTCTCACCTCCAGGAGGCAGCTTTCCTTGCTGAGCCTTCCCATCTTCCATTGCGTGTAGGCTTTCTGCTTTCTCTTCATCACCTGTTTGAGATGTTTGCTCATCCAGCTTGGTCTGCAACCCTTCCCTAGGAATGTTTTCCCCTGGCTTGGGATGCAGGCTTCAGATAGCTTCTGCAACTTTGACTTAAAGTAATTCCAAGCCTCTTCCACATTCAGATCCTTGAGTTCTTCAGTCCAGTCCAGTTCCCTAACTAATTCCCTTAATTTTTTTAAGTTTGCCCTTTGGAAATCAAGGACCCTAGTTGCAGATCTATTTTTGTTTATCCTTCCATTTAGTTAAACTGAATTAACTTTGATCACTCAAACCGAGGTTATTCTCTACAACCAGTTCTTCTATGAGGTCCTCATTACTCACCAATACCAAATCTAAAATAGCATCACCTCTTGTAGGTTCAGTAGCTATTGTCAGANCTGTTATCCCTATAATATCAGGTTTCACTTCCTGCACCAGTAGTTCTAGTTCCTCCATTTTGTTACCCAAGCTCCTTGCATTGGTGTACAAACATCTTATTAGTTTCTGCTTGGCTTCGCCCAGGCTCCTCCTCCAATGAGGTACAGTCATTCTACTGCCAGTATCGTCTACCTGACTGTTAATCTCATTGGTACTGGCACTTTCTTTCCTCTTAAGGTCCATTCTCCTACCCACTGCTATTCCTTTCTCCATTGCTCTTGCTTGATTTTCCTCCTGGTCAATACTAGAATCAGGTGTGGAGATTACATGAGCATCTCCCGACTGTCTCCCCTAAATTCCTAGTTTAAAGCTTTTTTAATCAGTTGTGCCAACCTCCATTCCAGAAATCTATTTCCCTCCCCATCCCATGAGAACTATCCTCTCTCCATGACTGCCTCGTAGTGGTCGAACATCCCAAATCCCTCCTTTTAGCAGCACTGCCTGAGCCATCTGTTGATCATTATAATCTTGTCTCGCCTTCATTCTCCTCCTCTGTGGATTAGGTAGAATCCCACTGAAGATCACCTAGCCTCCATTTCTTTAAGCATCATCCTCAGCCTGGCATAGACTCCCCTGACGTGTTCCAGTGAGAATCTAGCAGTATCATTTGTTTCATGTGAAGTACTATCAGTGGATTCTTTCCTGCTCCCATTAGGATCCTCTTCAGCCTCAGGTCCACCTCCCGTATCTTAGCTGTAAAGAAACTGTGCCAATTTACACTGGCTGAGGATCTGACCCTGAGTCTTTTCTCTGAGTATTCTCATGGAGGGGTACCAGAGTCAACAGCAGAACCGTGTCCAATCAATGGGTTCCCTTGACTCCTCCCTTATCTACTCTGCCGTGACACAGAACTTTCAAACAAAGATCCCTATGTCCACTCCTGGTTCTCCTCTCACTCATTCCGGTGGGAATCAGGAATAACCCCGCTTCACTCCATGGCATTACACAGATGTAAAACTGGTGGGAGTGAGAAGAGAATCAGGATCACTGCTGTTCACTTCTCTTTTCTCGAAGGGCTTGAGTGTGAGCCAGACTGCACCTGCCACCAGGAGCCCTCGTCCCCTCAGACACTGGGAATGCACATGGAGAGTCACAACGCTGGAGAGAAAGCAACTGCCAGAGCTACCACGACCCTTCTTGTGCACCTGGGTGGGGGCTGCGCAGGCAGGGTTGAGTGGAACATTGGCTCCCCCGCCCCCATAATGTACTGGCCAGAGCAGTTTAGGCAGAGCGGAGTGGGAAGCAATCTGCATCAGGAACAGGGCTGGTACAGCTAACTTTCCCCATGGACAAGAGGAAAGCGGGGACTGAATGTTCACAGTCAGACCCTGGTCCCTATGCTGTTTCTGGGAAGGCACACCTCCATGCTACCCCTTACGGCAAATTGCCAGCGGGCAATGTAGCCATAGATCCATTAATTTAAAAAATGGATGTTACTGCTGTATGTTGACCTGACCTTGTGACTAGAATGAGTCTATCTTTCTCTGGCTTTAATATCAATCACATTTCATTTCATTGAGCATGTTCCTCCCGATTTAATTTTCAAGATTAGCCTTACTAAAGTTATAAGCATTGTTGCTGTAATTACATTAAAATGAATGTGCCATTTTCTTCTGCACGGGAGAGACCACTCCAAAGATTAGTAATAATAAAAGTAACCAGACTGCGACTTAGCCAGTGTCAGCTTGCTGTAGGTATCGATTTTTCAATTACAGCTAACACGGCTAGCAGGAAATGCATTCCCTACATGGCTCTGAAATCTAAAGTCACCCACAGATTATTTTTCTTACTGTTTCAAATTTGAGTTTTCATCTTAATGAAATGTAGGAAAGGGATGATTTTAAATGTAACCTGAAATTTCCCAAGGAGCAGACACCAGCTTTCAGTGCTGTGAAGGTAGAGGGGAATTGCCATTCAGCACATTAAAACTAGAGTGGTATTTCAGGTGGGACTTTCAGCAGCATTCGGCTCCAGCCTAATACTGCTCCCATTGAAGTCAAGGCCAAAACTCCTGCTGACTTCAGGAGGAACAGAGTCAGGCCAATGCTGAATGCTTTTGAAACCCCCTCCTGCTCCATTTCATTTCCTCACAGGGCCCTAACGCGTGATGCACGCTCTTCCACTCCTTTGGAGTTTGTTCCGCCAATTTCTGCCAGTCATCGAAGGCCCATTTCCTTCAATCCCAATTAACAGGCATGAGAAAGAGGTATCCCATATTAGCTGCTCTACAGTGGCCTGATACTTTTAAGCTATCCATGATTGTAGTTTTCAAAGCTCCATCAGCTTCAAATTTCATTTGTCCAATGGCAGTCCCATGGATGGGTCATTAGACTTGGACTCAAGAACCCTGGATTCTGTCCTTGGCTTTGCCACCAATCTGCTGTGTGACCTCAAGTAAATCATTTTGTCTCGCTCCTTTCCCACACCCAACTCCTGTGTCTATTTAGATTGTAAGCTCTTTGTGGCAGGAACTGTCTCTCCTGGTGTCCATGAACCTCTGTCTTTGCATGGCACCCCCTTTCTGTAGTCACCGAGTGTCTTGCACTCTTTACTGTAACCTCCCAGCATCTCTACGAGGAAGGGAAGTGCTATCGCAGGGGTAGGCAACCTATGGCACGGGTGCCGAAGGCGGCACGCGAGCTGATTTTCAGTGGCACTCACACTGCCTAGGTCCTGGCCACCAGTCCGGGGGGGCTCTGCATTTTAATTTAATTTTAAATGAAACTTCTTAAACAGTTTAAAAACCTTATTTACTTTACATACAACAATAGTTTCGTTCTATATTATAGACTTATAGAAAGAGACCTTCTAAAAAGGTTAAAATGTATGACTGGCACGCGACACCTTAAATTCGAGTGAATAAATGAAGACTCGGCACAACACTTCCGAAAGGTTGCCGACCCCTGTGCTATCGTCTGCATTTTTTCCAAACGAGGCCCTGTCACAGAGGTGCACTCACCGCTAGGGCGCCGCCTCCTGGCCGCTTTGGAGATTAGCTCTTTCCAGGTGCTGCGTCCTCCTTTGGTGATCTCTCCACCTGTCATTATCTCTCACCCTGCGGCCCCTCTCATGCCCAGAGCTGCATCTTCTGACTTGACCATCCAGCCAGGTCACTAGGGTCCTTCCTTTCCAGGGGATCCAAGTCTTTCAGAGCAAACTGTCCCAGGCAAACTACTTTCCACTGCCTGGTCTGGGCCACTTCCTCAGTGACTGGTAGGGGAACCTGGGCCCACCCTCTACTCCGAGTTCCAGCTCAGGCCCCCTCTGATCAGCAGCCAAGGTCTGCACTGTCCTATGCCTTGCCACTTTTCCCTGAGTCTTTCCTATGTGTCTGGTTCCCCCACTCTCTGGCTTTGCCAGTACCTCCTCCCTCCACCGCATTACAGGCCCATAGGGACTAAGGCCCAGATCCTAACTCCCTAAATACCTGTGAGGATCTAGGCCTAAGTGACTTGCCCAAGGTCACGCAGGAACAGAACCCCAGGTTAACATCATAATGCCTGTAGCATCCTTCCTCCCTGTACGGTGCTTAATACAATGAGCCCCAAGCTCAGGTGGCACCTCTCAGCCCTGCTGAGTAAGCTCACTCTGGGGCAGAACCGGGTGGTGCATTGTATACATTCTCAGACATGGAGAACTGCTGGGCCATAGGCAGTCACAGTTTCTGAAACAGTCCTTTCCATTGCTGAACACCTAGTCTGCTATTTCACACTTGGAGGCATTAGTGACATAGTCTTGGTACCTTCTTCACCGTGTTGTTGTTGCAGGTGACAGCTGTGGGCTGCATGCTACTCTTAGCAGAGCGCCTGCACTGCAGCTGCTTGGAGGTAGGCTGCTCTAGAAACAGATCCATCCAGTTTTGCTGATGCCATCTGGAATGGGGTGGTCCCCTTGCTGCGTCTCTCTTCCCACCCAGGACACGGTGGCAGAAGTGCCTTTCTTTGCAGACTGGAACGCTAAAGCTGCAGCTCTAATTCTCTCCAGGCCAAGATTTGTATATGAAAAGTGCTCTCTCTCCTCCTTCCAGGGTCCTTGTCCCAAACACAGAAGAGCTGGAAAGCCAGAAAGAGTTGACTGGGATGACTGGGGTTCCATTGTATCAGATGCCGTACAACTACCTGAAAGACATGGTACCTGACCCATGACTTACAACCCAATTCAAGAAAGACACAACAAGAGAGTGTAACCAACAAGAAGAGGGTAACAAACAGCTAGTATACGTGCATAACTTGATCTATTTACTTGATGGTTCTGAATCATTCCATTTTTAATATAAATATAAGCACTCCCAGTGGCACGCTTTCTACCTAGCCATTGCCAGATGACAATTTTCTGTATGCATCATGGTGGAATTTATATTGACGAGGGCTTTGAAAGTGGAGAGTGCCCTCATGGATTAGGGTGTTCCATGCACAGGGAGAAGAGACACAAAAATGATTTGAGGTCCGGAAATCATGCCTAATGAGAGACATAAGAAGCTCAAGCTATAAAGCTTATCAAAGAGAAGGTTAAGAAGCGATTGGCTCACACAGACTATAAGTATCTGCACAGAGAGACGGCATCTGACATCAGGTCACATTGATCCAGCAGACAATGGAATAACAAGATCCAACAGCTGAAAGCTGAAGTAGAGAATATTAAAATCAGACATCCGATGCAATTTTGTAGCCGCGAGGGTAATTAACCATTGGAACAGTTTGCCAGGGATGTGGTAAATTTTCCAGCAGCTGGAGTTTTAAATAGAAGTTATCTTTTTAAAAGGTATGTTTTAATTCAACCTTGATGCAAAGGTCCCTTAGACAGCAGGACAGATTAACTCCCTCTGCTGCAGGGACCACAGAGTGCAATCCACTCACTTGTGCTATGCAGGAGGTCAGACTTGATGGTCACAGTGGTCCCCTGGTCCCATTTGTCTTTAAAAATACTTCTGGTTTTGCTGTGACAAATATTGGTGCTCTCCATCCATCTCCAGCTGAACAGGCGTAGCCCACAGACATCACTAGACACAAAGCACACTAGCCACGCTGACCAATCTGCATGACCAAGGGGTGAACCCTTCAAAGAACGCCTACTCGCCCTGCTGCCCCCATGGTTCTCTCACCAGCATCTTGCTGAAACTTGGCAACACAGGAGTGGAGGGAACAAGTGTGTAGGAAAGAAGGGGGTGAGAGCCAGCAGGACATTATGTTTAATTATGTTAAAAGCTTCCTGTAAAGTTCTCATTAATCACCTGGGTAATTCTTCCACATTCATCATTACCCTGAAATATTGGCAATTTTGTGCCTTCTATTTAAAGGCAGAGGGAATAATATTGTGTCTCCTTTCCCAGAAGGAACTGTGGGGGATGGGCTGGCATAAAGGATGGGGTTTGATGGAGATTGTCAGCTGATTAGATCATGGTAGGGAAGTTTGGGATACGGAGCAGGTAGCCACGGCTTGCAAATGGGCACGGTTATAAACCGATTTCCCTGGGACTCCACTAGAACTAGGACTCAGCCCCCCAGAGGGCTAGTTTGTCACTGGCTGAAGACTAAAAATGTGAATAATGGATTTTTTTAGGCCACTGGCAATTCCAAAAAAGTGGGGAAATACCTCTGGCAAATCTAAAATCAAAAACAAAATTATTTGAGGGTCAAACAAAATGTTTCATTCGACCTGAAACAAAAATATTTTGTTTAGATTTTGAGCATTTTTAACATTTTTAAATTAAAGGAAATTTCTAAACAAAAAGTCAAAACATTTCACTTCAAAATGCTTGGACTTTTTTGAAATTGTTTAAACTTTTTTTTTTTTACCCAACCAGTTTGGTGAAATTGACATGACTTTTCAAAATATTCTGTTGTCTCCAAATCTGCATTTTACCCCCCCCCCCCACCACCCAATTTTTTTTTGATGAAAACATTTCACCCGTCTGTGCTAATGAAAGAATTTCACTGATTTGCAATCCAGTTTTAAGGGTTGGACTTCTTTTAAAAATTATTATTATAATTAACATATACTGGTTGTGGTAGCACCCAAAAGTGCAGAGCACGTTCCAAGCATACAAGGGCCTAAGCACAGACAACCAGGCAGGTAGATAGATCAGGGAAGGGGAACAACCGGGATTTTCTACACAAATCCATGAGAGTTAGTACAGGCAACATTGCAGAAGTGGGTTTTTAAGGAGGGCTTGAAATTGGAGAGGGTAGAGGCCTTGCAGATGAATTCAGGGATGCCAAACCACGCATGGGGAAGCTGAGTCAAAGAAAACATGGAGATGATTGTTCAAGGGTGTCACTCTGTCTGGTGTACCTCATGACCGTGAATACCACCTGGCAGACTGTATGAAAACTGGCAGATACCCCACATTGATGGTATGTTCTATAATTAGATTTCCCCAAGCCAGTAACAAATGTGAACTCCTGGATCACTATAACAGTCTTACCAGGGAGTCACGGGCAGTTCCTTTAGACTCTCCAATCTGTCCTGCCACCCAGACAAACTGGACTTAGTGATAATGGTAGCTTACACCAAAAATCACACCACATTTAGGTTGCTCCAAGTCCCACTTACCCTAGATCAATTGGTACTCCAGATCCTACACCAAAGACAACACCTGTAGCCAATCCTGCAATAAACTATCTAAAGGTTTAATTAACTAGGAAAAAAAGGAATAAGAGAATTATTTACAGGTTAAAGCAAGCAAACGTACACACAAATGAGTTACCATCTAAATCCTAAGAGCTGTAGAGATCTGTCTATTCAAAGCGCCTCTCAGGGCAGCCCCAAGAGGCAGCCCCGAGGGATCTCTGGCTTCACTTTAGAGCCTCTGGTCCTTCAGAGTTCAAACAGCCAAAAGATGCAGCTTGTTCTTGTCAGGGATTTTTATTCCCTTCCCACAGAGTTCCAGGTGATGGAACGAGTTGACATGCACGTCTCCTCTTCATGGGTGTCAGGGAGCAATCAACAAAGACTTTTGTCCTCTGATGTTCCACAGCTGTTTGTCTGGTGTCTATGGGCCTTCTTTTGTTGGGCAGGAGATAATACCTCCCGTGGCAAACTAGTATCTCACCCTTGGTAATATTTCTCTCCTGACTATCGGGGTTTACAGCTTCAGAGCAAACACCTACACGTTACCTTATAACATGGGATATAGCTATTATAAGTGAGATTAAATGCATGCAGCAACATACAAGTATTTCATAGATTCTAAACAGCTGCGTGGAACTGCACAGCGGCATGGCTGGCTCCGGCCGGGCGGCGCGGCTGCCGGTCCTGGTGCTCTGAGCGGCATGGTAAGGGGGCGGGGAGCGGGGGGTTGGATAAGGGGCAGGAGGTTCCGGGGGGCAGTCAGGGGACAGGGAGCAGGGGGGGTTGGATAAGGGGGTGGGATCCTGGGGGGCAGTTAGGGGTTGGGGGTCCCGGGAGGGGGGGGTCAGGGGACGAGGAGCAGAGGGCAGTTGGATAGGGGGTGGGAATCCCGGGGGGGCTGTCAGGGGGCAGGGGCGTGGATAGGGGGCGGGGCAGTCAGGGAACAAGGAGCAGGGGGGGGTGGATGGGTTGGAGGTTCTGAGGGGGGCAGTCAGGGGGTGGAAAGTGGGAGGGGGGAGATAGGGGGCGGAGCCAGGCTGTTTGGGGAGGCACAGCCTTCCCTACCTGGCCCTCCATACAGTTTCGGAACCCCGATGTGGCCCTCAGGCCAAAAAGCTTGCCCACCCCTGCAGTAGATGCAAACTCTTAGATCTGAAGCTAAAGGAAATGATCTCTAGAGGCTTTGATAGTGAAACTGTAAATTAGGGCAGATTCTGAGCCCCTCACTAGTGCTGGTGAGCAAGTTCTTCACATGAGCGGTCCCATGGGAGTCAGTGACTTGGGTGATGTCAAAGGCTGCTTCCTGTTATGCAGGAAGTATTGGGCCAAGATATTTAATAAAAGCATCATCACAAAGCCACCTTACCTCATTGCTGGCTTGAGAGGGAACAGGTGTGTGTGCCATAGTCACACCTCTTACTCTTGTGAGTTGAACGAAGAAGAAGAACACTGAGGGGAAAGGGGGATAAATTGGGGACCTACCATCACCATTTAGGGTTTGGAAGGGTAAAGGGGTGTCATTCCACCACTATTTTTGCAGTTCACGCACAGTAAACAGTCAGGCTGATAATGGTTAACAGTTGGGTTAACTGCCCAACAACCAACTCAAGGCATGCTGAGTATTTGATTTAGAAGCGGGTAGCCTGTTGGTGATAGGCCTTTCCAGCAGCCACTGGCCACCAACTAACCAAATATACTGAGCTGCAGTCTATAAACATCCCCATAGGCCCCAGTCCAGCAAAGAACTTAAACTTCACGCACAAGAGTAGTCGCTTTGACTTTGATTTCTCCCATCTTAAGTACTTTGTTGGATCAGGGTGATAGCACCAAGTCAACTCCCGCTCAAGTCAAATGAAGTCTTTCCATTGACTCCACTGTGAGTTGGATTTGACCCTTAATGAGAAGGTCAAAGGTTTACAGTGCAGATTCATTTCACATAAAGCTGGTTGGATTTTTGCCCCCCACAACAAATATCATCAAAAATTACGTTTTCATTTTTCCACAAACATTTTCTTCAAAATTATTCAGGTTTTGTAAAAAAAAAAAAAAAAAAAAAAAACTTTTAATGAAAACCCAATAATTTTAGATGAAAACAAGCATTTTCTGTGAATTTCTATTTTGTCAAAAAACCACCATTCTGTTAAATAAAACATTTGGACAGGAAATTTGTGACAGGTTCTTGTTTCCGGAATGGTATTCCCCATTTACATGCACATCCCCAGAAATATCAAGGTTTATTAATTAATCCCCATAAAGTGTGTTTTCATGTAGGAGTGAACAATGAATTTCATTTTTAGAAGTGATGTCTATAGGGGAGGGATAGCTCAGTGGTTTGAGCATTGCCTACTAAACCCAGAGTTGTAAATTCAATCCTTGGGGGAGCCGTTTAGGGAACTGGGGTAAAAATCTGTCTAGGGATTGGTCCTGCTTTGAGCAGGGAGTTGCATTAGATGACCTCCTGAAATCCTTTCCCACCCTGAGATTCTATCACAGTTGAAGCTTCTAACGTTGCTAGACCAATTCTCAAAGCTATCACTCTGTAGATACTAAAATTCCTGGAAATGGAGCACAAGAAATGTAGGAATAAGCCCATTATAAAAATAAAGCACTCAAATAATGGATTATATCTATATGAACATAGGAATCACGAGATTGTATCACACTTAAGGACTATGGTGTCCTGTCTCAAACAACTGTAAACACAGATACCCAAGAACCCCCCTATAGGCCAATGTGGGATAATTTGCTATTATTAGTGTCTCATCCAAACCCCTAACCTAAAAGACTGAAGTATGAGGTTTCTTTACCTGAAGTATGAGGTTTCTTTATCCCTTCCAAAACTCAGTTTGCGCTAATTGTAATAACTCTAGATATTCTTGCTAGCCATATAAATGTCCAAATTTTGAATCTCACTAAGTTCTTGGCCTCGACAACATCCTGGAGCAGTGAGTTCCACAATCTAATCACATGTTGTGTGAAAAAAAGTATTTTTTTTATCAGTTTTGAATTTACCGCCTTTTAATTTCATTGCATGTCCCTTTGTTCTTGTGTTCTGAAAGCAGAGTTACCTTGTGGAAAATCTTTGTGACTTTTTTATATTCTAAATTTTGTGCATGCATTTGAAACCTGTACATATTGTTCCACTCTCTGAAGCCTAATACAAGAAGGCATCATTTGGGGTAGCAAGAAGGATTTTTTCTATCGAATTCTGATAAACTTAAGTGCTGCTCATTAATTTTCCATGCCCCAAGAGTGCTCCTGGAATCGGCACAATAATTTTGCTTCCAGCTACTTGCATAAAATTTTGCACTGCACTTTCGCTCTGTGTCATGTTGTCAGAATTATTATTTATTGCAGCTCGTAAAGGCTCTGAGGCCGGATCCTCAGCTGTGAAAATCAGAGCAGCTCTGATGACTTCAGTGGAACTGTGCCGATTTACATTAGCCGAGGATCTGGCCAACTGAGTACCCTGCACAAAGACCAAAGATTACTAACAAAGATCAAACTACTGCAGCAATGTGAAAATGTGGCTGTAGGCTGCTTCTGAATTACTGATAGAAGGAAAGGGAGAAAGAAAATAAGAGTCCTTACAAGAGAGCTGTCAGTAGCCTGGCCCAGAATCCCAATGTTATAAGATCTTGGATTCAGCCCCTTCCCCTTTTCCATGCTGGGACTTTTTTAATCCTTTTGTGCATGTTAATCATTAAAAACAATGTGCCACATTAGCTTCTCCCTAGACCCCAACACCAAGCAGCTCTACGCCCTGGGAGAGGCAGGCTGGTCTTCTGGTTCAGGTGCTGGCCTTGGGGTCAGGAGAGCTGGATTCTAGTTCCTAGATCTTCCACTAATGATACTAAAAACATGATGTACAACAGGGGTGGCCAACCTGGGGCTCCGGAGCCACATGCGACTCTTCAGAAGTTAATATGCAGCTCCTTGCATAGGCACCGACTCTGGGGCTGGAACTACAGGTGCCAACTTTCCAATGTGCCAGGGGGTGCTCACTGCTCAACCCCAGGCTCTGTCTCAGGCCCTGCCCCCACTCCACCCCTTCCCACCCCCTCCCCTGAGCCTGCCGTGCCCTCGCTCCTCCCTCTGCCCCTCCAGAGCCTCCTGCACGCCAACAAAACAGCTGATTGGGAGGTGCGGGGAGGGAGGGGGAGGCGCTGATTGGCGGGGCTGCTGGTGGGCGGGAGGCACTGGGAGCGGGGGAGAGGGGGAGCTGATGGGGGGCTGCTGACGTATTACTGTGGCTCTTTGGCAACATACATTGGTAAATTCTGGCTTCTTCTCAGGCTCAGGTTGGCCACCCCTGATGTACAAGAATAAAAACAAAACCAGCCAGCTGGTCTGGGGCAGTTGCCAAAGGAAAGCTGCAGTCAGCTGTGAGTAGCAGTGCTCACAAGCCCTTAATGTGGTGTCTACCAGCAAGGATTGCTGGCTGCTCCTGGACCCAGAGGAAGCCTGGAATGGCAAAGCATCCTTCCTGGATGTGCAAGTGCCTGGGCTCCTTTTGAGGTAATCACCATTAAACAACTTGGTGGATGGAGAGCTACGGTTTCCCAGCACTGCCTTGTATCCTTCCAGAATGGGGAGGTGTAGTGGGGTGGGCGAGGTGTAGCGGGGTGGGCGCCGGCTCCAGCCCGGGAAGGGTTAAAGCCAGCCCTGGGAGAGGGCTGAGGCTGGGCTGGGAAGCCTGGGCTGATTGGGGAAGACAGCCACAGCTGGGGCCACGCCCCAATCAGGCCCAGCTGGTCCCTATAAGAGGCTGCGAGCCAGGAGCCCAAACACTCTCTCTCTGCTGGTAGAGAGAGAAGGGCCTGTCTGCTAGGGAGCCGAGCAGGGTACTGGGAGTGGAGCAGGGCTGGGGGAAGGCTAGAGGAGCTGGGGAGCTCTAGCCTGGAAAACCCCCAGGCTGTGGGCCTAGCTGAGGGCCTAAGACAAGTACTGGGGTTGCAAAGGGGCAGCCCAGCAGTAGGTAGAGGCAGCAGGTCCAGACCCAACCTTGCCTATGATGGGTGGCTGACACTGCAGTCTGCCCCAGTGCGCGGGGGCGAGTTGGTGACTGGCAGTAGCCTACGACTGAGGTGAGGTGAGGTGGGGGTAGTGGGTGGGGGTTCCCCTGAGTGGGAAGACTTGGAGCAACAGTGGGGGTACTGCCAGGGGGCAACACCCAGTGAAAGGGTCACCCGTGGTCTGGGAGGGACACGGGGGGCCAGCGGTAGCACGACACCGGCCGACAGGGGGTGCTCCGGAGGCTGGAAGCTAATTCCCCGAGATGACCAGCAGGAGGCACCGCAGCGGGGAGTCTGCACATGGTTACAGGAGCTGTGACACTTCCCAGAGGTACCCAGGGGCGTGAGGCACCTTGCTACCACCTGCCATTAGCATGAGAGAACCTTGTCTACCACAGGCAGACAAGCACTCCCCTATCAGCCCACGCGTGCTCCAGCCTTCGCTGCCCCTCTGCAGGTAAGCAATAGATACACTCCAACCTCCACATGTCCCTCTGGAGTGCGAAGTCCCTTTTCCAACGAACACTCACAGATTCTCTACTCCCCAAGGGAACAGCACGCAACACTTACTAGTTTTACCTCAGGATCACCACACCGCTTAACGCACAGCGTGTAGACGTACATACAGTGAAAACAAGGACAAGTTTATTATCACAGAACAGAGATTCAAATGATAAGTAAGTAAGAATATTAGAAACAAATGGTTACATATAAAATAAATCTTAATACGCTTATTAGATCCTAAACATAGCTCACCGGACATTAGGTTTGACCAGACAGCAAGTGTGAAAAATTGGGACCAGGGTGGGGGGTAATAGGCACCTATAGAAGAAAATGCCCCAACTATCGGGACTGTCCCTAAAAAATAGGGACATCTGGTCACCTTACAGGACATTCCCTGTCTCCTACGGGTAGCTCACCCCAAGTCCTTTTCCTAGCATTTTCCACCAGGATGGTTGAGAACTTTCATCAGATCAATCTGGCTAGCAGCTTGTCTTCACAGACTGAAGGATGAAATCTTATCCCCTCTTCACTTCTGCTATGCAGTGACAGCAATATGGTCCCTTACCCCAGGCTGGTCCCTCTTCAGAGGCTTATTTTGGGGTTCCTTTGTCTTTGTAAATCCTTGGGCCTGCACCTGGCCCAGACAGCAAACAGAGCCTGTCTCCAGGCATGTCCATTGGTTTTTATGCTGATTGCGTTGGCCCGGAGGCATACAATACACAATGGTCTGCCAGAGAGAGAACTGTTTGCTACCCCCTTCCTGCCTAGAATCTGTCTTAATTTATAGCCTTTAAGAAGTTAATTTTCTGTATACATACATACATACATACCTCCTTACACGTTATCTGCACATACATTTCACAACGAGTATGATGACAGTGTGACACATACTTTCAATAGAGACCATACATGACCCCTTTTGGTGAACCGAGGGGATCCTGTACCCCTACGTGCCCTCTGCCAGTTGGCATCAAGTGGTTTCTCAGTCACAGGGGCTAAGCTTAAACCTCTGAAAACTAGGCAATAAAGAGTTATGGGCATGCCTCTCCTGTCACACAGCTCTGCACCTTGCCGCTGGTTTCTCCTTCTCACTTGACCTTGGGGCTTAATATTAATTCCAATGAAGAGTTTTTATTACAGTTAGAATACCCTCAAATAGCTATTTTAACCATTAGATCCATACGCACACGTCACTCGGGATAACAGGGCTCGAGAGGGAGAGCTATTCAAGGATTAATGCAGGTATTTAAGGGTAAATACAAAGGCTGTGTCTACACTGGACTTCCCGGTGATGTCGCCCATTGGTGCACAATTATGGGTCCAGCGCCCCCCTGTGGTAGCAATAATGGGAGCACGAGTCAGTTTGATCAGAGCCAGTCTAGACAACATGGTGGTAAAAACACTATAGAATTGTGGTGCCTTGTTTATGCTAGTGCTGCCACAACTGCTATCACCAGAGGAGTTGCACTGGTGATAGTGCAAGAACAAGAGATTTCTCCAAAAAAAAAAAAAAAAAAAAGTTGAGAGAAGATAAGGCCATTGAGATTAAGTGAAGCTCACATGCACACACATGTGAAAATATATTCTACCCCTTTCCCACACGTACCTAATCCTCTGGGCTGGCCAAGTGAAGGCAAGCTACCACCCATCTTCTTCCTACAAAGATTGGAAAGAAAAGGTGTTTTCCTGCAAGCTTTTGCCATGAGGATCTATCTCTGCTTCACTTACTGACAAAGCTAGACAATGAGATCATTATTCTCCTCAAATAAACAGAGTTACCAGCTCTTAACAGTAAAGGCAATCTCTTTTTATACTCCCACTGAGCTGGATTCTGTTGCCTTCTCAGACTGTGCATTTGGGCTGGTTGTTATTCTGATTGATATGTGATATTTTGCACTTTATTTTGTGTTGTTCAGCATTGAAATCCTTTGTCCCAGGCACTGTATCAATGTGCTAAAAAATAGAAGGATTTAGCTGAGGTACCGAAGCCAGCAAATCTGTACTGTTAGAGTTTTTGTTTTCTGCAATCTCCAACCCAGAGTGTCTCGTCCTTGTAACTTTTGGGGGTTAGGTTCTTTGTATTCCATTCCTGTACTCAGGTATCTGATGAATTCTGAAAATATGCACCCATGTGAATAGACGTAGGTGTGGTGCAGGCCTTTTTGTATTGGTCTAAAGATATATAATTAGCTGTTTAAATGAGCCAGATTTGTATTTCGATCTGACCGGGCCCTTTTTTAACTCAACTACTTTGAAGTGTTTGTGGGCCAGATCCTCAGCTGGTTTAAATCAACATAGCTCCACTGATTGCAATGAAGAAATGCTGATGATCCAGGCCTAGACCTTTCTCTCTCTGCACTCTCATAGCTCCCTTGACTTCAGTGCAGGGATGCAGATTTACATCAGCTGAGGATTTGGCCCTACATCTTTCGCTCTCATTCCCCTCGTGTTAATTCCTTTTCGGATCTGTGAGGCTGAGATTTTCAAGGCCGCTGAAGGAATTTGGATGATGCATTCCCCATCCAAAGTCCATTGAAGTCAAGGGGAGTCTTTCCATTGATTTCAGTGGGCTTCATAATAGGCTCGATGAGCCTCCAGAAGGACTTTGACCTCTTCAAGTCCTTATTTAGCATCCCCTAACTCTGCCTGTTTCTCATGCACCAGATCTTATTAGCACAGTCCTGACCTCCTTGGTTTTATAGTGCTGACTCATCATTCACCTTCTTCCCCCCCAGAATGTTCAACCCGATCGATTGATTGTAGCTCGTGTTTCTGCCCTTTATTTCACTTCTCTGAGATTAATATTGCTGTTATTTGAAGAGCACATTACAGCGTCTGCTTTTCTTGTCTGGTGCTATTTTTACACACGACTCCCAATCGCACGGAACCTTCTCAAACTTGCCCTGCTGTTGCTTTGTGACATGTTCATTTGAACTTTAGCATGTGTGCCATAAACAGCGGTTCTACATTAAATAGCTCGTTTGGCTTTGGTTATAATCCACTCGTATTCCAAGCCAGGCATACGCTGGAGATGTGCAGGGTGGCTTTCATGTCTGGTGGTTGTGCTGGAGACAGACTGCAGGAAATTGGGACACGGGGTTATGGAGTTTTCAGACCGGTGGGTGGGTGGTCTAGAAGCTCTGAACAACTTCTCCCCTTCTCTGGCTGCCACAGATGATTGGGAGCTCTGGAAGTAGTTGAGTGATCAGCCTCAGCTTTTCAAAAGGCAGCTGTCACAGTAGGGTCTAGTACCCAGATACTGCCCTATCTACTTGTTCCAGAGTATCGCTGCATGCTCTTGGTCCCTAGCCCTTAGTAGGGAGCCGAGCACAGTCTGTGTGATGCCTACTTGCTCATAGGAAGAACATATGCAGGACCAGTGTGATGTAATGAGGATTGGGTTAGAATTGCAAGCTGTCACTTTAAGATGGGGGAGGAAGGGGAGGTTTCTGGGCTTACTTGTAAGCTAGGGGGCTCTGCAGGGAAGCCTTGATCTGGGCCTCAGCATTCAGTCTGCAAAGAGCCAGCCTAGAGCAAAGTGGTGGGAATTGTGCCTCTCTGCCTCAAGGAGCAGCCTGCTTTGTCTCTTTCTGTTTTGGTTCCTTTGATTTGTCGGCTTGAATTCTAAGAATTCAAGCACTGTTACGCTGCAACCTTCCAGCAAGAGTATTCTATGTATTTTTAATCTAAATTCTCTGTTTGTATGCCATGAAAAAATGTAACACCCATATGCATATGGTACTTGGAGCAGATAGCTCCAAAAGGGAGTTACTGCAGTGGCCAGGACCTTGTTGAAGGGGAAGAATGGCATGGCTGCATGACCAGTGAATAAGGGAGGGAGAGTGACTAAGAAGAAACAGTGCTCTCTCATTGGCTATATGCAAATCAGCCACCGAGTGAAACCCCTAATGTTGCCGATTAATGGCTTTGGTGAACAGAACATAAACATAACATATGATCCTGTGTCATATCACAGAACACAGGGAGGGTCACATTGAACTGTAGAGATCCAAAGGATCTACCAGCCAATTACATCCATGAGCCCCCACACACACTCCAGAACACAGCAGGTATGTGCCACTGTCAGCACAGTAAGATATTACTCTCCTTTTGAATGATCACAGGCCCAAGGAGGTTGGGGACAAATGAATGCATGGGAGAATGGACAAAAACGCATAGGACCCACTCTGGAAACACTGCTTGGTGCTGTGCCGCCATTTTAAGAATTTTAGAGATGTGGATGTGCAGTTTAAAAATTAAAAAAGGAAACTTCTTCAGAGTGGCTTGGCCTGTTGACAGGGGATCACACCCTTTATTGCCATTTGTACACAGAGGCCCCACCCAGGACTGGGGAGCCATTATGCTAAGCGCAGTACACATACCTAGGGAGATACAGCCTCTGCCCTCACAGTCTACACAGGGTAGTATTATCTCCATTTTACAGATGGAAAACTGAGGCATGGATTGTTTACATGGCTTGCTCAAGGTCACTGCGGCAAAACTAGGAATTAAATCCACCTCTCCTGAGTCTGTGCCTTTACCTGAAGGAAATATCCAGAAGTTAGTTTTATGCATGCGGCAGGCTTCCTCCAACCCCCCCTTCTTCTTTTCCTTCCATGTCCCTCAGAGGCTCCTACCCTGTGGCAGGTCTTCCTTTGGTTACACAGGCTGGTTGCGGATCTTTCCAGAGTCCTTTAACACCACCCTATGAATAGACAACAAGGGATTGTTCAGGACGGTTTTGAGACAACCTTTTCCCTGAGGGTGAGCTGCCTCCATTGCTTTTCCAGCAATGGTAAGGCTGTGAGAAGGGATGCACAACGTTTATCGCTGAAGAGGAGGAGACTGGTTGCGAGGAGATCCCCACTAGGTAGCATCAGCACAGCTACATTCACTACAGATGGGCCCAAGCCGTGAAGCTCAGAGGCAGGTGCGAACTGCCGCCTGTTTTTAGGAACATGTCTGAGCTCTTCTCCCCTGCCCTGTGTCAAAGGCAAACTCGGACAGGCCTTGTCCTTTCAGTTCATATTTTCTGTGGAATAACGAGAGGTATTCCCCTCCAGCGTGTCCATCACACTGAATCTTGAAAGGGATAGCTAACGATACAGCCACGATCACGTGAATTGGTTTTCCTAGTCCTCTACCTGCTGTGTGTGGGACTTGGGCACAGCATTGCCTGCAGGATCATGAAGTCCTTTGAATGGACTTATGGGAACAAGGGAAGGTCCCCGAGTTTCAGTAGGGTTCTTTATCAGAGGGGTAGCCGTGTTAGTCTGGATCTGTAAAAGCAGCAAAGAATCCTGTGGCACCTTATAGACTAACAGACGTTTTGCAGCATGAGCTTTCGTGGGTGAATACCCACTTCTTCGGATGCAAGTAGTGGAAATCTCCAGGGGCAGGTATATATATGCAAGCAAGAAGCAAGCTAGAGATAACGAGTTTAGTTCAATCAGGGAGGATGAGGCCCTGTTCTAGCAGTAGAGGTGTGAAAACCAAGGGAGGAGAAACTGGTTCTGTAGTTGGCAAGCCATTCACAGTCTTTGTTTAATCCTGAGCTGATGGTGTCAAATTTGCAGATGAACTGAAGCTCAGCAGTTTCTCTTTGAAGTCTGGTCCTGAAGTTTTTTTGCTNTCTCTTTGGAGTCTGGTCCTGAAGTTTTTTTGCTGCAGGACGGTGACCCTAACATCTGCTATTGTGTGTCCAGGGAGGTTGAAGTGTTCTCCTACAGGTTTTTGTATATTGCCATTCCTAATATCTGATTTGTGTCCATTTATCCTTTTCCTTAGAGACTGTCCAGTTTGGCCTATGTACATAGCAGAGGGGCATTGCTGGCATATGATGGCGTATATTACATTGGTGGATGTGCAGGTGAATGAACCAGTGATGGTGTGGCTGATCTGGTTAGGTCCTGTGATGGTGTCGCTGGTGTAGATATGTGGGCAGAGTTGGCATCGAGGTTTGTTGCATGGATTCGTTCCTGAGTTAGAGTTACTTTGGTGCGGTGTGCAGTTACTGGTGAGAATGTGCTTCAGGTTAGCAGGTTGTCTGTGGGCGAGGACTGGCCTGCCACCCAAGGTTTGTGAAAGTGTGGGATCATTGTCCAGGATGGGTTGTAGATCTCTGGTGATGCGTTGGAGGGGTTTTAGCTGGGGACTGTATGTGATGGCCAGTGGAGTCCTGTTGGTTTCTTTCTTGGGTTTGTCTTGCAGTAGGAGGCTTCTGGGTACACGTCTGGCTCTGTTGATCTGTTTCCTTATTTCCTCGTGCGGGTACTGTAGTTTTGAGAATGCTTGGTGGAGATTTTGTAGGTGTTGGTCTCTGTCTGAGGGGTTAGAGCAGATGCGGTTGTACCTCAGTGCTTGGCTGTAGACAATGGATCTTGTGGTGTGCCCGGGATGGAAGCTGGAGGCATGAAGGTAGGCATAGCGGTCGGTAGGTTTTCGGTATAGGGTGGTATTAATGTGACCATCACTTATTTGTACTGTGGTGTCCAGAAAGTGGACCTCCCGTGTAGATTGGTCCAGGCTGAGGTTAATGGTGGGGTGGAAGCTGTTGAAATCTTGGTGGAATTTTTCCAGAGTCTCCTTCCCATGGGTCCAGATAATGAAGATGTCATCAATGTAGCGTAGGTAGAGAAGGGGCGTGAGTGGACGGGAGCTGAGGAAGCGTTGTTCCAGGTCGGCCATAAAAATATTGGCATATTGTGGGGCCATGCGGGTGCCCATAGCGGTGCCACTGATCTGGAGATACATATTGTCATCAAATTTGAAATAGTTGTGTGTGAGGATAAAGGCACAGAGCTCAGCAACCAGTTGTGCTGTGGCATCATCAGGGATACTGTTCCTGACAGCTTGTATTCCATCTGTGTGTGGGATGTTTGTGTAGAGAGCCTCTACATCCATGGTGGCTAGGATGGTGTTTTCTGGAAGGTCACCAATGCATTGTAGTTTCCTCAGGAAATCAGTGGTGTCACGGAGATAGCTGGGAGTGCTGGTGGCATAGGGTCTGAGTAGAGAGTCCACATATCCAGACAGTCCTTCAGTGAGAGTGCCAGAGAGTAGGGTTCTTGTGGTGGAGGTGAAACAGATCTCATTCAAGACTGGGCTGGAACAATTGAGGCCCAGCAGGCCCCCCTTAGCCCACTGTGAGATATGTTGGGCATGAGCATCCCACTAACACCTGGGCGGAGCTTTTTAAAAGGCTCCAGCTCCCCTAGCTGGACAGAGTCAGAGCAGCAGTGGGGGCAGGAGGGCCATGTGGGCTGGCCTGGTCCCTCTTCCTGCTCCCTCCCAGACGATTGGGCACCAGGCCCTCATTGGTACTCTCCCAGCCACGCCCCTCCAGCACGTCTACAAAGGGCCCAGCCCTAACCCCAGTCCTCCGAGGATAGCAGAGCCATGGTGGCAGCAGCAGCAGCTCCAGCTCTGAGACCCCTCTGTGTCAATGGATCAACCTCGCGTGAGCTGGTAGCGGGGAAGAGGGGATGGGCCTGGAATCCCTGCACTGTGTTTGGAATGGACTCTGGGGAAGCTTTTGCTGGGAAGCAGGTTGTGGCTGTGGGGCAGACAAAATTGAGGGGTCGGGGGAAAGGGTAAAAAAACCCTGTGTGTAGGGAATGGCAAAGAAAAACACAGGGACGGCGTTAAACCAAGTGTTTAAAAAGGGAATAAATAGGAAAGAGAAGGCCAAAGGCAGTGGGGAAGCATGAGAAAAAAGCACCATGGCCAATCCCTTTATTATTCCTCATATTCTGGTAGCAGCTAGAGGCTCCAGCCGAGACTGAGCCCCCATTGTGCTAGGCGCTGTACGGACATGGAGCAAGAGACAGTCCCTGCCCCATAGAGCTGACCACCTAACTAGACCAGGCAGGCACAGGGTAACAGGGGGAATGGTGGGG
Organism: Platysternon megacephalum; assembly: GCA_003942145.1. NCBI lineage: Eukaryota > Metazoa > Chordata > Testudines > Platysternidae > Platysternon > Platysternon megacephalum. Next base: position 1,028,984 of record QXTE01000338.1, read on the forward strand.
AAGTGACTTGCCCAAGGTCACGCATGAAGTCGGTGGCAGAACCAGCATAGAGCCTCTCCCCCCAGTTTCCTGAGTCCCAAGCCAGGGCTTTAAGCACTGACCTGTGCTGCCCCATTCCTCTCACCCTTGGCTTGCATTTAGCCTACAGTCCCGCATCAGGATCCGCTAGCCAAAGCCCCCCTGCCCTTGTGCAGCTCCTGTGGAGAGCGCCATGTAACGAGCAGCACGCAAGAAGCCATTTGCAGTGCAGCCACTAGAAGAGTTCTTGGCTCTACAGTTCCCAGGAACAGTGCAGCATCCTATGGAGCACTGTCTACTAGCCCCTCATGTATGGACTATTTACATTTGTACAGAGACCGCTCCTTTGCAGCACACTCCTGTAACAATTCCACTAACGTCAATGGAACACTGCAGACCCCGGTGCAGGACCAGGGCCTTGTATTATAAACTCTTCATGGTGGAGACGTGTCTTTACTCTATGTCTGCAGCGTGCCTAGCACCCGTCTGATAGATAATAATATTAGCCCTGATCTGGGAACTGCTCCAGGCAGAGGAAGATGTCAGGAGCCCATATATCATTGTTGTGACGATAACTCATGGTATTTTTGAATATCGTGGATGGGTCTGATTGGAACCCTCATGTGATCACTTCACTACCAGCACCTTGTCCTGCTAATGAACCTTACTTGCTACTGTTGTAGTCATGGCTGTTATCTTCCAGCGTGTGTGTGTCTGTGTCTGAGAGAGAGGGATAAATGACCGTCTGTTTTCACTTTTAAAAAACTCTGCAGAGTTCCTCGAGCCTTTTCCTTTGTTTGCTCCTCCGGTGACACAGCTGGCAATTCAAACCTCCTGCAGTAGAGGTGGGAGTGGGACACAGCCCATGGACCTCCAGTGACCCAAGTCAGCCAGCATGCTTCCCGGGGGATCTTCTTGTGTTGAGTGCACCTCTGCACAGCTAGAAGGACTGGTGTTGCACCATTTCTCAGACCGTTTCTGCTTCCGCAGTGGCTAGAAGTGCTAGGCAAGGGCTTTTGTCATGACGTCCTAATAAAGAAGTGGCCAGGTCCTTCCATCTGGCTGGAACATAAATATCTTAATTAGAGATTTTTTAAAAGAGAGAGAGAGAAAAATCTGGAAGGCTGCGAGATCTTAATATAAAAAATAGCCAGGTATTGCTGGCACCAGGCTGCTTAATCCACTTAATTGGGCAGAGAGAGCTTTGTAGCTGCACCACAGATGCATTTGGTAATGCATGAAAAAGACAGCAGTCTATATCTGCAAGCACATTACAGCAGATTTGGATTGGAATGGAAACCAAACTAAAAGCTGATGTTACATTTAGGAGGTTGACATCTTAGATAAACATGACNACTCCTATTACCCCCCCACCCCTGTCCCAATTTTTCACACTTGCTGTCTGGTCACCCAAATTGGAAACCAAACTAAAAGCTGATGTTACATTTAGGAGGTTGACATCTTAGATAAACATGACGGGGTCTTTCCTTTCCCCCTTTTTTTCCTCTTTTTCACTCGATCTCTCATTTTGGCCTAGTGTTTTGATTAAACAGCTACCAAATGGCTAATCAAGCAGCTGATCATAACGGTGCAGGTGTAAATGTGGTCTTTACTAACACGTGATTGGTTGGATGCTTTGCTCTTTCATCTCCCAACACACCTCTCCAATACCTCTTTTAAAGCAGTAGTGTGAGCCATACAGTTAAATACCCACATGACTGTCGCTAGAATTCAAACTTGTGCTTTTAACAGAGTGGTGTGGCTTTCAAACCTCTATCCTATGGAACACATGTACTACAGCCTCATTCTCCCCACAAATCAGGGGACATCATAGCTTGCTCTTGGGATCAGATGGGCCTGAGCAGAAAAGTTCTGCTCTGGAGTGGATACAGACATGCAAAGAGGTCCTGGGTGTTCCATTCCCAAAGTCTTGACTCATGCCTATCTCTGTCAGGAACATACTGTATCATTCTTACCCAAGCACAAACACGTCTTGTGTTTGTCATTGTACGCTACAGGCTGGTGTATGCTGACGTCAAGTCAATGGAGCTGTCAGTATTGTCAGCCCCAAGTGTTGAAAAATCATGAGTCCTCCCACTCCCCCCACCTCTCCCCAACCCCCTGAATCACTGAATTTTCAAAATAATCAATTGTGGGTTCTTTTTTTTTCTTTTTCTTTTTTAATTTGCCTTGTGACTTTTGACTGCTCAGGAGTCTCATACTCACATAACTCCAGGAGTTAAAAAAAAAAAAAAGCATCAACTCTTGCAAGTCTTGGGGGGTTATAAGCTAAGAAACTGCTCCTTTTGTTCTTGTTTGCTTCTGCGTTCAGAGACCTAGATCTTTGTACCTTCCTTGTAAATAAACAAGATTACATCAAAGGCCTGGTCTACACTACTATTTTAGGTCGAATTTAGCAGCGTTAAATCGAATTCACCCTGCACCCGTCCACACAACGAAGCCATTTACTTCGATATAAAGGGCTCTTAAAATCGATTTCTGTACTCCTCTCCGACAAGGGGAGTAGCGCTGAAATCGACATTGCCGGTTCGAATTAGGGTTAGTGTGGACGAAATTCGACGATATTGGCCTCCGGGAGCTATCCCACAGTG
>QXTE01000338.1:1033699-1049575 GCA_003942145.1 Platysternon megacephalum
GGTATGGCGTCTGCACAGTTCACCCAGGAAAAAAGGCGCGAAACGGTTGTCTGCCGTTGCTTTCACGGAGGGAGGGGGAGGATGTACCCAGAACCACCCGCGACAATGTTTTTTGCCCCATCAGGCATTGGGATCTCAACCCAGAATTCCAATGGGCGGGGGAGACTCTAGGAACTATGGGATAGCTATGGGATAGCTACCCACAGTGCAACGCTCTGGAAGTCGATGCTAGTCTCGGCACCGCCGAATTAATCTGCTTAGTGTGGCCGTATGCACTCGACTTTATACAATCGGTTGCCAAAAATCAAATTCTGTAAATTCGGAGTAATCCCATAGTGTAGACATACCCAAAGAAAATACCAGACTCCATCAATTTCTGCTTCAAACAGGAACATTCCCCAGGGCCCTACTTTCAACTAGCTATTCGAGTCTAAAAGGGGCAACATAACACTAAACCAGCAGTTCTCAACCAGGGGTACATGTACCCCTGGGGGTACACAGAGGTCTTCCAGCAGGGGCTATATCAACTCATCTAGATATTTGCCTAGTTTTACAATAGTAAGCACTAGCAAAGTTAGTACAAACTAAAATTTCATACAGACAATGACTTGTTTATACAGCTCTATATACTATACACTGAAATGTAAGTACAAGATTTATATTCCAATTAGGGCTGCCAAGCAATTAAAAAAATTAATCGCGATTAATCGTGCGATTAAAAAAATTAATCACAATCAATCACGTGATTAATCACACTGTTAAACAATAATAGAATACCATTATTTAAATATTTGTGGATGTTTTCTACTATTTCAAATATATTAATTTCAATTACAACACAGAATACAAAGTATACAGTGCTCACTTTATATTTGTTTTGGATTACTAATAATTGCACTGTAAAAAACAAAAGAAATAGTATATTTTAATTCACCTCATACAAGTACTGTAGTGCAATCTCTTTGGGTACGTCTTGACTACCCGTCAGATCGGTGGGTAGTGATCGATCTATTGGGGATCGATTTATCGCGTCTAGTGTAGACGCGATAAATCGGTCCCTGATCGCTCTGCTGTCGACTCCAGAACTCCACCGCGGCGAGAGGCGGAAGCAGAGTTGATGGGGGAGCGGCGGACGTCAATCCCGTGCCGTGAGGACGGAAGGTAAGTCAAACTAAGATACGTTGACGAACTAAGATACGCTATTCTCGTAGCTGAAGTTGCATATCTTAGGTCGATCTCCCCCCCCCCCGTCCCCCCCCAGTGTAGACCAGGCCTTCATAATGAAAGTTGAATTTACAAATGTAGAATTATGTACAAAAAATAACTGCATTCAAAAATAAAACAATGTAAAACTTTAGAACCTACAAGTCCACTCAGTCCTACTTCAGCCAATCGCTTAGACAAAAAAGTTTGGTTACAATTAGCAGGAGATAATGCTGCCCGCATCTTGTTTACAATGTCACCTGACAGTGAGAACATGGCACTGTTGTAGCTGGCATCGCAACATATTTACGTGCCAGATGCGCTAAAGATTCATATGTCCCTTCATGCTTCAACCACCATTCCAGGGGACATGCATCCATGCTGATGACGGGTTCTGCTCGATAACGATCCAAAGCAGAGCGGATGGACGCATATTCATTTTCATCATCTGAGTCAGAAGGCTGATTTTCTTTTTTGGTGGTTCGGGCTCTGTAGTTTCCACATTGGAGTGTTGCTCTTTTAAGACATATGAAAGCATTCTCCACACCTCATCCCTCTCAGATTTTGGACAGCACTTCAGATTCTTAAACCTTGGGTCGAGTGCTATATCTATCCTTAGAAATCTCACATTGGTACCTTCTTTGCGTTTTGTCAAATCTGCTGTGAAAGTGTTCTTAAAATGAACATGTGCTGGGTCATCATCCAAGACTGCTATGACATAAAATACGTGGCAGAATGTAGGTAAAACAGAGTAGGAGACATACAATTCTCCCCCAAGGAGTTCAGTCAAAAATTTAATTAACACATTTTTTTTAACGAGCATCATCAGCATGGAAGCATGTCCTCTGGAATGGTGGATGAAGCATGAAAGGGCATATGAATGTTTAGCATATCTGGCACGTAAATACCTTGCAGCGCCGGCTACAAAAGGGCCATGCGAACGCCTGTTCTCACTTTCAGGTGACATTGAAGCAGTCATCAGTACAGGTCTGTCTCATCTTACGCTGGGGTTATGTTCCGCGGTTAGCGCGTAAAGCGAAAAACCGCATATAGTCAAAATCCCATTGAGTGTAATGGCGGGCGCAATCGCCCACACTACAGGAACAGTACATAAATTGCTATTTTTCTCCTTTTTTTTTTTTTTTGGTTTTTGCCGAGCGCGTAAAGCCGAAATCGCGCATGTTAAATGCGCGTAAGATGAGACAGACCTGTATCTCCCATAAATGTAAACAAATTTGTTTGTTTTAGCAATTGGCTGAACAAGAAGTAGGACTGAGTGGACTTGTAGGCTCTAAAGTTTTACATTGTTATGTTTTTAAGTGCAGTTATGTAACAAAAAAAATCTACATTTGTAAGTTGCACTTTCACAATAAAGAGATTGCACTTCAGTACTTATATGAGGTGAATTAAAAAATACTATTTATTTTGTTTATCATTTTCACAGTGCAAATATTTGTAATAAAAATAATAATATAAAGTGAGCACTGTACACTTTGTGTTCTGTGTTGTAATAGAAATCAATATATTTGAAAATATAGAAAAACGTCCACAAATATTTAATAAATTTCAATGGTATTTTATTGTTTAACAGAGTGATTAATCGCGATTACTTTTTTTAATCTCAGTTAATTTTTTTGAGTTAATAACGTGAGTTAACTGTGATTAATGGACAGCCCTAATTCCAATTGATTTATTTTATAATTATACGGTAAAAAAGAGAAAGGAAGCAATTTGTCAGTAACTGCGTGCTGTGACACTTTTGTATTTTTATGTCTGATTTTATAAGCAAGTAGTTTAAGTGAGGTGAAATTTGGGGGTACACAAGACAAATCAGACTCCTGAAAGGGGTACAGTAGCCTGGAAAGGTTGGGAGCCACTGTCCTAAATCATATAATTCTAGCTTCTCTATCAGTGTTGTGCTAGAAAAATATGGTCCCAGCTGCAAGAGCTTACGTATTCACTGTCTCTGTTCAACATACTGATATTCACACTGCCACATACTAATTTATCCGCTACTAATTTATCCCTTTTCTAGTCCTACCCTTCCCTAGCATGCTCCTTCCCTCCCCCGACAAGCCCCATTTACCAGGTGCGTGTCTGTAAGTGCTGGCTTCATGCTAGCAGAGAGTTCCCTTGCAGCAGGAAAATTCTATGCTGGCCAGTTATGGCAAGAATCTATCTGAAGGGCATGAATCTGGTCCCTAGGTAGACACCCACACACAAAAAGAGATTGTCAATTCTGGGTCCTCGTTAGCTTTGACAAATTATACATTATTACTAATTCTCTCTAGCTGGGAAACAGCTTCCTGTTAAAAGGGTGGCATGGCAAATATATTGATATAAACTGGATTTTATTACAGCATGTCTACCCGAGAACTGCCCGAGCTGAGTCATATATACAGTAGCACTTTTCTCTCTCCCTTTGCCAGTACTCTCCTTATTAAATTGAGAAATACAAGCTCCCAGTGGGCAGTGTTTAGTTATTAGTCCACACAGACCTCTTGGGGTGAGAATAACCATTTTCAATACTGCTTGTGTTGTCTTTTCTTCTTTTTAATTTTGTCTATTGATTCTTTTCCAGTTAAGAGGCAAGCTGGCTAACTTTGTCATGGTGAACTTCTTGCTTGCGGTTTAAAACTCAACAAACCAAATACAGATTATTCAAAGCAAGTGGCCAAACACATTGAAAAAGCTGAAGATCTGAGATAAAGGAAAGTGTAGGTTCTCTACTTATCAGGGAAGGAAAGTTGATAGCTGATGACATAAAGAAGGCTGAGGTTTTTATGGCTATTTCGCTTCAGTCTTCACTAAAAAGGTTAATGGTGACCAGATACTCAATACAATTAATATTAACAACAAGGGGGAAGGAATGCAAGCCAAAATAGGGAAAGAATAGGTTAAAGAATACTTAGAATCATAGAATATCAGGGATGGAAGGGAGGGATGACCTCAGGAGGTCATCTAGTCCAACCCCCTGCTCAAAGCAGGACCAACCCCAACTAAATCATCCCAGCCAGGGCTTTGTCAAGCCTGACCTTAAAAACCTCTAAGGAAGGAGATTCCACCACCTCCCTAGGTAACCCATTCCAGTGCTTCACCACCCTCCTAGTGAAAAAGATTTTCCTAATATCCAACCTAAACTTCCCCCACTGCAACTTGAGACCATTGCTCCTTGTTCTGTCATCTGGTACCACTGAGAACAGTCTAGATCCATCCTCTGTGGAACCCCCCTTTCAGGTAGTTGAAAGCAGCTATCAAATCCCCCCTCATTCTTCTCTTCTGCAGACTAAACAATCCCAGTTCCCTCAGCCTCTCCTCATAAGTCATGTGCTCCAGCCCCCTAATCATTTTTGTTGCCCTCCACTGGACTCTTTCCAATTTTTCCACATCCATCTTGTACTGTGGGGCCCAAAACTGGACACAGTACTCCAGATGAGGCCTCACCAGTGTCGAATAGAGGGGAATGATCACGTCCCTCGATCTGCTGGCAATGCCCCTACTTATACAGCCCAAAATGCCGTTAGCCTTCTTGGCAACAAGGGCACACTGTCGACGCATATCCAGCTTCTCGTCCACCGTAACCCCTAGGTCCTTTTCTGCAGAACTGCTGCCTAGCCATTCGGTCCCTAGTCTGTAACAGTGCATGGGATTCTTCCGTCCTAAGTGCAGGACTCTGCACTTGTCCTTGTTGAACCTCATCAGGTTTCTTTTGGCCCAATCCTCTAATTTGTCTAGGTCCCTCTGTATCCTATCCCTACCCTCCAGCGTATCTACCACTCCTCCCAGTTTAGTGTCATCTGCAAATTTGCTGAGAGTGCAGTCCACGCCATCCTCCAGATCATTAATGAAGATATTGAACAAAACCGGCCCCAGGACCGACCCTTGGGGCACTCCGCTTGAAACCGGCTGCCAACTAGACATGGAGCCGTTGATCACTACCCGTTGAGCCCGACGATCTAGCCAGCTTTCTATCCACCTTATAGTCCATTCATCCAGCCCATACTTCTTTAACTTGCCGGCAAGAATACTGTGGGAGACCGTATCAAAAGCTTTGCTAAAGTCAAGGAATAACACATCCACTGCTTTCCCCTCATCCACAGACCCAGTTATCTCCTCATAGAAGGCAATTAGGTTAGTCAGGCATGACTTGCCCTTGGTGAATCCATGCTGACTGTTCCTGATCACTTTCCTCTCCTCTAAGTGCTTCAGAATTGATTCCTTGAGGACCTGCTCCATGATTTTTCCAGGGACTGAGGTGAGGCTGACTGGCCGGTAGTTCCCTTGATCTTCCTTCTTCCCTTTTTTAAAGATGGGACTTAGATAAGTTAGATGTATTCAAGTCGTCTGGGCCTGATGAAATTTATCCTGGGGTACTTAAGGAACTAGCTGAAGGAATCTTGGAACTGTTAGCAGCTGCCCTTCGAGCACTTCCGGAGGACGGGTGAGGTCCCACAGGACTGGAGAAGGGCATGTACAGTACCTGTCTCTAAAACAGGGAACAAAGAGGACCCAGGAAATTATAAACCAGTCAGCCTAACTTTGATACCTGGAAAGATACTGGAACAAATTATTAAACAATCAATTTGTAAGCACCTAGAAGATAATAGGGTTATAAGGAATGGCCAGCATGGATTTGTCAAGAACAAATCATGCCAAAGCACCCTAATTTGCTTCTTTGACAGGATTACAGGCCTAGTCGATGGGGGAAGCAGCAGACATGATATATCTTGATCTTTAGTAAAGCTCTTGACACAGTTCCCATATGACATTCTCATAAGCAAATTAGGGAAATGTGGGCTAGATGAAGGTGGGTGCACGAACGGTTGAAAGACTGTATTCAAAGATGTATCTAGTGGGGTCTGACAGGGGTCAGTCCTGGGTCTGGTACTAGTCAATATTTCCATTACAGATTTTGGATAATGGAGTGGAGAGTCTACTTATAAAGTTTGCAGATGACACCAAGCTGGGACGGGCTGCAAGTGTAATGCTGACAGATCCCGGTTGTCGGCAGATGTGATCGAACATGGGGCCTTTGGAGCTTAGTGCACGAGCCGCTACTGCATGAGCTCAAAGCCAACTGGCTCTTAGCTCAGGCTGTAGCAGACTCATTAATCTCTAAGTGGTCTCGGTGCCACTAGAGGGGACAGACACCACCCCCAGGAGGTGTGTGGGTTACACAAGCACCATGGAGGACAGGATTAGAATTCAAAAATGGCCTTGACAAATTGGAGAATTTGTTTGAATTCAACAAGATGAAATTCAATAAAGATAAGTGCCAAGTATTTCACTTAGGATAGAAAAAATCAAATTCACAACTACAAAATAGGGAAGGCGAGCTGATAGTATAGTTGAAAAGGATCTGGGGGTTTTAGTGGATCACAAATTGAATATGAGTCAGCAATGTGATGCAGTTGCAAAAAAGACTAATATCATTCTAAGGCAGGGGTGGGCAAACTTTTTGGCCCGAGGGCCACGTCGGGGTTCCGAAACTGTATGGAGGGCCGGGTAGGGAAGGCTGTGCCTCCCCAAACAGCCTGGTCCCCCCCCCTATCCACCCCCTCCCACTTCCCGCCCCCTGACTGCTCCCCTCAGAATCCCCGACCCATCCAACCCCCCCCCCGCCCCGCTCCTTGACCCCTGGCTGCACCCTCCTGGAACCCTCCACCCCTAATCTCCCCACCGGGACCCCACCCCCTATCCAACCCCCCCTGCTCCCTATCCCCTGACTGCCCTGACCCCTATCCACACCCCCGCCCCCTGACTGGCCCCTCGGGACTCCCATGCCTATCCAACCACCCCCTGCTCCCTGTCCCCTGACTGCCCCCCCAGGACCCGCTGCCCCTTATCCAACCCCCCTGCTCCCCGTCCCCTTACCATGCCGCTCAGAGCAGCAGGACTGGCAGCCGCACCGCCCGGCCTTAGCCAGCCTCCCCGCCGCACTGCCTGGCAGGAGCTCACAGCCCCGCCACCCAGAGCACTGGCGGCTCGGCGAGCTGAGGCTGCAGGGGAGGGGGGACAGCAGGGGAGGGGCGAGGGAGGACAGTCCCGCGGGCCGGATGTGGCCCGCGGGCCGTAGTTTGCCCACCTCTGTTCTAGGGTGTGTTAACAGGAGTGTTGGATGTGAGACGCAGGAGGTAATTGTCCTACTTGACTCTGCACTGGTGAAGCCTTAGATGGAGTTCCGGCGGCCAACCTTTAGGAAAGATGTGGACAAAGTGCAGAGAGTCCAGAAGAGAACAACAAAAATAATAAATCGTTTAGAAAAACCTGACCTAGGAGGAAAAGTTTAAAAAATTGGGCTTGTTTAGTCTTGAGAAAAGACTGAGGGGGGGGTCCTGATAGTCTTCAGATATGTTAAGAGCTGTTAGAAAGAGGATGGTGATCAACTGTTCTCCATATCTGCTGGAGATAAGACAAGAAGTAATGGGTTTAATGTGCAGCAAGGGAGATTTAGGTTAGATGTTAGGAAAAATGTTCTAAGTATAAATGAAGTTAAGCCATGGACTATGGTTCCAAGGGAAGTTGTGGGCCCCCAACATTGGAGGTTTTAAAGAACAGGTTGGACAAACACTTGTCAGGAATGCGCTAGGTTTACTTAGTTCTGCCTCAGTGCAGGGGGCTGGACTTGATTTTTTGAGGTCCCTTCCAGCCCTACGTTTCTATGATGGATTGTCAGGCAGGCTGATGCAGTCGACATCCTGTTCTGGATTAATTTTAATTCCTCCCTTCCCTTCAGTTCAATTGTGCTTTTCTCCTTGGCGGTTTCAATTTCAGGTGCAAATCACGACACTGTAAGATGTCTACGAGTTTAATTCTTCACTATGGTTGTTTATGAAGATTCACTTACAAACTCATTTTCACCATCCTTTGAGTTTTTTCCCCTTTGGCTTTTAAAGAAGCACTTCATAAGCCTGCATGCTGTTGCGCAGAACTTCTGCAACTATCTGTCTTAGTACTTACCCGGTCCCTTGCATCACTGTAGCATCTGAGCACCTCACAATCTTCAATGTAGTGATCCTCATAACACCCCAGTGAGGTAGGGCAGTGTTATTATCCCCATTGTACAGGTGGAGAACAGAGGCACAGAGAACTAAACTCTGTGGCAGAGCAGGGACCAGAACCTTGGTCTCTCAGGTCTGGGCTATTGCTCTAACCACGGGAACATCCTTCCTCTCAGTCCATCTCTTTTTAGCACAAGCTCTGCTGGTAATGAGGTGGATGGATGATGGGGGAACAACTTTCTCAGCAACTTCAACAGCAAAATTTATCTCCACTCTTTAAATCTGATTTAGGGCTAGAAGGCAGCCCAGCACCAAAACAAGCAGGGCCAAGCTAAGGCATAGACATAATTAGGGACTTGACTTCCAGTCATGTGATGGCAACAGAATCTAAGATTTCTTTTTTAAAAGTATGTGCTTCCGGCTTTCATGGTTGCAAAGAAACTGTGTGGCTGATGCAGTGCTGACTGCCTAACATTCACGTTAATAAAGCCTGCTCCCTGTGAGTCCACATCTGACGGGTAGAGCTCGTGCTGATGTTCAGAGCCTTGCAAATCTGCGGGTATCTGTGGATGTAGGTATCCACAGACCATGTTTGTGGATCAGATGTGGCTACAAATTTTGTATCCACGCAGGGCTCTACTGATGTGGACGCTGGGGTGACTTTCCAATAGAAACTGATGGCAACCTCCTCCATCAGCTTTGACCCTGATGATTACAGATCTCTGGCAGTGTGGAAGGTTGGGCTTTTGGTTAAAGCATTGGCCTGAGACTAAGGACTCAAGATTTTCAGAAGTGTCTAATGATTTTTGGGTGCCCAACTTGAGATACCAATAAGGGCCCTGATGTCCAGAAAGTGCAGAGCATTGAATCAGACTTCTTCAGGGTGTCTCCCATTGGACACCCAGAAATTGAGGCACCCAATATCACTGGGCACTTTTGGCCAATATGTGATGCTATGGCAGTGTCATATTCATCTACGGTAACCAATTATAATGGGGTAATAAATGATTAATAAAAGTTTTAAGCATGTAACAGTCATGAGTAGTATGTGTTAGAGGCACATCGGGGAAGGTGTCAGGTGGCTATAAGCAGCCTATTGGCTTCACAATTGACTAACCAATTATTACAACAGCTATTAATTGATAAAGAGTCAATAATCTATTTATAAATATAAATATATAAGATAAAGTGTGAACCAATTCTTAATATACTGTAGGACAACTCAATTTTTCTGCTGTGGCACTAGGATTTTTTCTGAGGCACCTCCCATATACTTGGGTGTTTTCACAATGCTCCGACTCATAGGTTTCTTAGTTCTTTACAATGTTTTTGCTCACCGTAAAATTTTGGTACATTCTGTATTTCAACTGGATTTTTATTGCTTTGTAATATAGCTAACTCTTATATCATGCTGTTCTGCCATAGATCTCAAAGCGCTTTTACATTATCCCCATTTACACATGGGGAAACCGAGGCACAGAAAGGTGAAGTGACTTGGCCAAGGTGACCCAGCAGGCCAGTAACAGAACTGGGACTAAAAACCAGGTCTCCTGAATCACAGTCCAGTGCTCTATCAACTAGGCAACACTGCCTCCACGTAGTTGGGGGCAGGTGGTGGAGGTGATGGCTCTTGGAATAAAAGACCAGTTGTCCTGAGCTGAGTAAGAAATAATATATTTATAGAAAACAGCAAAAGAGAAATCATATTATAATCTGACAGGTGTATCCAGCATAGGCCCAGCCGTGAGGTTAGAGTTCTGTAGACAGGCACATTCCACTGAAAATTTCATCCAGAACAGTTTGTGTAACACACAAGAAACCACAACACTTGAACTTTTTAAAACCCTGTAATTGAAGAGGGGCAGCAGCATGGTCCATGGATAGGGCCCTGTCTTAGGAGAGCTGGGTCTGTTCTCTGCCACTGGCCTGTTGTGGGACCTTGGCGGGGCATTATACCTGCCGCCATAGGCAATTAGACCAGCCTGAGCAGTTAGAACAACAGCCTATGCCAGCAGATTGGATGTTGTGCCAAAGTGGAATCCCACTGAAACTGGGAAGGGAAAAACTTCCCATTTCTTTACTGGTTTAAATGCACAATCCCGTCTGCTGGCATACATTGTACTTGAACTGCACAGTTCTTCATTCTTCCCTGCTTTGCTTTGTCCCCCTTTTTCTTTTCTTTTTTCCCTTTAAAATAAATAAATGCAAGTAACGACTGCATTTTCTCCTCCCTCCTACTGTTTATTACACGCCCTGGTTACATCCGGTTTCAGATTCGATTGCAAGATCTTTCAGGCAGGGACTTTGAGTTCTTGCCATGTGTCTGGAAAGCACCCAGCACATTGCGGCTCTGATCCTGATCACGTTTTTTTGGTGATACCACAACAGACATAACAAAGGAGTAATGAAAGCAACATGGAGACTGGTAATATAAACACACACAAGCTGGGATAAAGTCAATGTTCTCAGAACAATGTTAACAACTCACCTCTAATCATAGTGAATACACAGTAGTATTACTGATCAGACTGTATGTAGTTAAATGTACACCATACTATATAGGGCATGTTGAATGTGGCCAAGTTAACATTCCTCTAGGAACTCCTTAATTTACTTCTGTGCATTCACATCATCAGCTGGAGGGTTGCAATAACATCATTAGTCTGCATTTGGTAGATTTATACCTGTGTCCTCTAAAACTGAAAGAGGACTAAAAAATGGAAAAACTGCTGTGTCATTTTTGTGCTGTATTCTATAGTGTCCTCTTCCTAGTTATGTAATAGCACTACAGGGTCCGCTTTTAATGCGCACTAATATTGTAATAATGAATAGTTGATGGAATTGCAAATAAATCAGATTTGTTTACTTGATTATATAACAGTCTAAATATGTGTCTAAGTGTAGACATTTTGGTCCAGATTCTCAAAGGTATTTAGGTGCCTACCTTCCAGTGGGAGTTAGGCACCTTAGATAACATTGAGAATCTGGCTTTTAGGCCTAATTCTGCACTCCATGCAGTCAATGGCAGAACTTCCATTGGCTTCTTGGCTATAGAAGCTGGCCCTTGATGAGAAGGTAGTCAGAGTGCAAACTACAGGTTAATTTAGACCGAGGATAACATTTTCAAAAGTGCCTATATGATTTAGGAGCCATTGGAAGTTAATGGGACTTAGGCTCTTAAGTCACTTGGGTACTCTTGAAAATTTTCTCCCCAATTATTTTGGTGTTTAACGTTCAGCACCTAAGTCCATATTTAGGCCCCTGTATATTCAGGTTGGTGATACTCGATTGACAGATCAAGCGGCACAAGGGAATTCAGTGTGAGCTGACAGGACTCTGCATTTATGAAGACTGAAACATTTATTTAGGTGCCTAATATGGGTTCAGGGGCCTCACCCAGGGCCCCCATATTTAAAATATTGGCCTTTGACCTTAGGTCCAGATCTTCAGTGGGAGTTAGGCAACAAAATACTTTGGGGAGAGTCTTGGCCTTGGTGTTTGTGAAGGTGCTCCTGGATTGATGGCTCAGGAGTCTTCAATTCTCTGTTTATTCACAAGGCTGGTGCAAGCCAGGTAGCAGTGTTACAAGCTGCCTTACATTGCTCTGCCATTGTGGAACCATATCTCTGGGTGCGAGGATTCTTAGTCTCCATAGTGAAGTCCTGGCCTTTTTGCTGAGCTTGCAAATGAGAGCCAATTACTTTGTGTCAAGAATGGACATGAAATCACTGCTAGCAAATAAATGAGCGTGGGTGTCCGTATCCTACTTAGGCAAAGGAATGTAAAATCATTGTTGTTATGGCTGTCTGTTTACCGAGAAGTGTATAACCTAACTGGAAACAATTAAAACATTTCCAAAGTGGCTGGGAAAGGACTTGGGTCTGCCTTTAATCCTGTGGTGGTACCCTGCACCACAGTGCCATCTCGTGGTCAAAGTGCAGATTACTTGTTTCAAGAGCTCATCCTGTATGATACTCCCTGAAAGGCACCTGTTTGGATGCCACTCCAAAAGAAAAAGCCCTGGCAAATTCATTTCAGCTAAAATTGCCGTTCATTCTCAGGATGTGGTTGGAAGTTTTACCGTGTAAAAATAATGCGGTGTAAAAACCAATCCGATTTTAACATTTAGGCAAGACGATGGATCCCAAAGTACTGAGCAGATTCTCCCTCCGTTACTTATAACCCCATTACTGTAACATCTGTACAGAACCCCTGTGAGGTAGGGAAAAGCAAAAATCACAGAGGGACTACACTGCACTCAGGAGGTGTAGGTGGTAGCACTGTGAACACGCCCAAGCTACCTTTGATCTAGCTGGCCCCACCCACCCCGGACTCTGGGTGCATACTTGAGAGGCTGCCACCCATGCCACTGCAGCTTCACTACTATTATTACTCGAGCCAGCAAGATCAAAAGTGGCTTAAGTAGGTCTACATAGGCTGCAGTCACACCTCTGACTGCAGTATAGACAGACCCCCAGTGTTTCAAGGTCACACAGGCCATGTGTGGCAGAGTAAGGAATTGAACCAGACCCCTCAAGTCCCAGGCTAGTGCTCTAACCATTGGCCCACCCTTCCTCACCAGAGTGCAGAGACTATTGACTACTGCATTCTCCCCACCACCACCCCATCATGTCCACGTAGGCCCCAAAAATCAGTGGAAGGCTCAACACTGACTTCAGTAGCATTGAATCAGGCCCATCCTGCTTTACAAAGAGAAGATGTTGGCCTTGACATGAAGGCTCAGGATTGTGAATGCATTTCTGGCCGTGGGAATGCAGTGCTCCTCTTCACCCTGACACTTCCTCTCTCTTAGGAGTCTGCTGCTTGTTCATTCTGGTTCCACCGCTGGCCCTGCAGCAGGCCTGCTGCAACCTGACATTCACGTCCATGCATCTGGATTTAGAAGTGGACACAATGCGCTAGGTTATGTTGCACTGTGACAGTCCGAGTCACTGTCTGAAAAGAGTCCTGCTTGACAGAGATAAATGAGAAGTAATTTTTATACAGGTGAGACTTCGCTGTTTTCATTGCTGCTTGCTGAATAACTTGCACTGGAGAAACTTGGGGTAAACAGCCAGGGCCCTCCTAAACTGGTGTCAAAGTGGGAATTAGGCCATTTGAAGTGAACAAAAGACTTAAGCACTTTGCTAAATCAGGCCTCTAAATCAGTAGCTAGGCAACTAAATAAGTATCCTGGATTGCCACGGTGCTGAGCACCCAGCCGTTCCCACTGACACTGATGAAAAATGTGGCCTAAGCTTTCATATTTTTCTGAAATAATGTCTTTAATTCTTAAGGTTGTCAAGGAAGCCTTCTGAATGTGGGCCCATTTTGCCTGAGTCTGCAGGCAGCCTAAAATATAATGCTGACTAGTGTGACCTCCCCCGAGACAGCTTCCATCTTCTGTCCTGAGCAATGAAGTGTAGTACGTGGATTAAGCTACTTGGCCACAGAAGTGCTATGCAAACTCTCTGTTTCTGGAGAGTAGCCCTGTGTAATGTATCTTGGGATCTGGCTGCCTTTTTTAAAAAAATTCCATGATGGCTTTCCGCCATCTCGGACAGGAGCATGGAACTGGCACAGCTCTGCACTGTGCTGTTCAACATATTCATAAATGATCTGGAAAAAAGGATCAACAGCGACGTTGCAAAATTTGCAGATGATGCAAAACTCATCGAGATAGTTAAGTCCAAAGCAGACTGCAAAGAGTTACAAAGGGATCTCACAAAACTGGATGATTGGGCAATAAAATGGCAGATGAAATTCAATGTTGATAAATACAAAGTAATGCACATTGGAAAAAATAATCCCAGCTATACTTACAAAATGATGGGGTCTAAATTAGCTGTTACCACTCAAGAAAGAGATTTTGGAGTCATTGTGGATAGCTCTCTGAAAACATCAACTCAATGTGCAGCGGCAGTCAAAAAAGCGAACACAATGTTGGGAATCATTAGGAAAGGGACAGATAATAAGACATAAGGTCCCGGATGACTGGAAAAAGGCTAATGTAGTGCCCATCTTTAAAAAAGGGAAGAAGGAGGATCGGGGGAACTACAGGCCAGTCAGCCTCACCTCAGTCCCTGGAAAAATCATGGAGCAGGTCCTCAAGGAATCAATTCTGAAGCACTTAGAGGACAGGAAAGTGATCAGGAACAGTCAGCATGGATTCACCAAGGGCAAGTCATGCCTGACTAAGCTAATTGCCTTCTATGAGGAGATAACTGGGTCTGTGGATGAGGGGAAAGCAGTGGATGTGTTATTCCTTGACTTTAGCAAAGCTTTTGATACAGTCTCCCACAGTATTCTTGCCGGCAAGTTAAAGAAGTATGGGCTGGATGAATGGACTATAAGGTGGATAGAAAGCTGGCTAGATCGTCGGGCTCAACGGGTAGTGATCAACGGCTCCATGTCTAGTTGGCAGCCGGTTTCAAGTGGAGTGCCCCAAGGGTCGGTCCTGGGGCCGGTTTTGTTCAATATCTTCATTAATGATCTGGAGGATGGCGTGGACTGCACTCTCAGCAAATTTGCAGATGACACTAAACTGGGAGGAGTGGTAGATACGCTGGAGGGTAGGGATAGGATACAGAGGGACCTAGACAAATTAGAGGATTGGGCCAAAAGAAACCTGATGAGGTTCAACAAGGACAAGTGCAGAGTCCTGCACTTAGGACGGAAGAATCCCATGCACTGTTACAGACTAGGGACCGAGTGGCTAGGCAGCAGTTCTGCAGAAAAGGACCTAGGGGTTACGGTGGACGAGAAGCTGGATATGAGTCAACAGTGTGCCCTTGTTGCCAAGAAGGCTAACGGCATTTTGGGCTGTATAAGTAGGGGCATTGCCAGCAGATCGAGGGACGTGATCGTTCCCCTCTATTCGACATTGGTGAGGCCTCACCTGGAGTACTGTGTCCAGTTTTGGGCCCCACACTACAAGAAGGATGTGGAAAAATTGGAAAGAGTCCAGCGGAGGGCAACAAAAATGATTAGGGGGCTGGAGCACATGAGTTATGAGGAGAGGCTGAGGGAACTGGGATTGTTTAGTCTGCAGAAGAGAAGAATGAGGGGGGATTTGATAGCTGCTTTCAACTACCTGAAAGGGGGTTCCAAAGAGGATGGATCTAGACTGTTCTCAGTGGTACCAGATGACAGAACAAGGAGTAATGGTCTCAAGTTGCAGTGGGGGAGGTTTAGATTGGATATTAGGAAAAACTTTTTCACTAGGAGGGTGGTGAAGCACTGGAATGGGTTACCTAGGGAGGTGGTGGAATCTCCTTCCTTAGAGGTTTTTAAGGTCAGGCTTGACAAAGCCTTGGCTGTGATGA
Organism: Platysternon megacephalum; assembly: GCA_003942145.1. Classification (NCBI taxonomy): domain Eukaryota; kingdom Metazoa; phylum Chordata; order Testudines; family Platysternidae; genus Platysternon; species Platysternon megacephalum. The sequence continues at coordinate 1,049,229 of QXTE01000338.1, forward strand.
TTTAGTTGGGATTAGGTCCTGCTTTGAGCAGGGGGTTGGACTAGATGACCTCCTGAGGTCCGTTCCAACCCTGATATTCTATGATTCTATGATATTGCCTCTATATAAATCCATGGTATGACCACACCTTGAATACTGCATGCAGATGTGGTCGCCCCATCTCAAAAAAGATAAATTGGAATTGGAAAAGGTACAGAAAAGGGCAACAAAAATGATTAGTGGTAATGGGACAGCTTCCGTATGAGAAGAGATTAATAAAACAGGGACTTTTCAGTTTGGAAAAGAGAAGACTAAGGGGGGATATGATAGAGGTCTATAAAATCATGACTGGCATGGAGAAAGTAAAT
>QXTE01000338.1:1059764-1122022 GCA_003942145.1 Platysternon megacephalum
TCCAGTGGCCCCACTGGTTGTTTAGCAGGCTTTCTGCTTCTGATGTATTTTTAAAAAAAATTGCTATTACTTTTGGAGTGTTTGGCTAGCTGTTCTTCAAATTCTTTTTTGGTCTTTCTAATTATATTTTTTACACTTCATTTGCCAGAGTTTATGCCCTTTTCTATTTTCCTCCACTTTTTAAAGAATGCCTTTTTGCCTCTCACTGCTTATTTTACTTTGTTGTTTAGCCACGGTGGCTCTTTTTTGGTTCTCTTACTATGTTTTTTAATTGGGGTATTCATTTAAGTTGAGCCTCTATTATGGGCGGTGCCTGCAGGCGAGGGCAGTGCACAGAGCCCTCTGCTCCCCCACCCCCAGGGGCCGCAGGGACGTGGTGCCGGCCGCTTCCGGGAGCAGCGCGGGGGCCAGGGCAGGCAGGGAGCCTGCCTTAGCCCTGCTGCACCATGGGGCTGGCAATCCCGCGGGCTGGATTGAAAGCCCTGACGGGCCGGATGTTGTGTGAACTAATAAAGATTAATTATTTTCCATGCCAAGTCCTGGCCTCTTTGCTGAGATTGCAGACAAATGGGGCTACGAGTCTGTCACGCAGGTCATGGATTCCGTGATTTTTCATGACCTCTGTGACTTCAGGGCTTCGGCTGTTAGTCCCAGCCCCTTCCCCGGCTGTCAATATGGTTCCACATGATGGAATTTCTGCTTTCCTAGTTCTCTTTTTTAAAAAGCCTAGGCAATTTAACAAATTTTTGTTTGTAAAGATCATAACGGTTGCAAAGTCAAGCACTTAAAAGTTAGGAAATGCCAGAATTAAGGGTGCCTGTGCAAGCTTAATTCAACCCCCTTATGCATATGCAGAATGATACCATCTTTAATTACATGATCACATACTTCTTGTTCTACAGCAGCCCTGCCTCATTCACAGGATAGACAGTGAATGAGGTAGATGGTTGCAAGAAAAGAGTGGATGTTCTCTTCTCTTCTGGATATGGTACTGGACCGAAACCCAGAAGGGCTGCATTCTACTCCTGGCACAGACTTCTTATATGATATGGCAGGGGAGGGCAAACTAGGGCCGCAGGCCAGATCCGGCCCATCAGGGATTTCAATCCGGCCCGCGGGATTGCCAGCCCCATGGCACAGCGGGGCTAAGGCAGGCTACCTGCCTGCCCTGGCCCCTGCGCTGCTCCCGAAAGCGGCCGGCACCACGTCCCTGCGGCCCCTGGGGGAGGGGGGCAGAGGGCTCTGTGCACTGCCCTCGCCTGCAGGCACTGCCCCCCACAGCTCCCCTTGGCCGGGAACGGGGAACCACGGCCAATGGGAACTTCGGGGGTGGTACCCACAGGCGAGGGCAGCGCGTGGTGGAGCCGCCTGCCCCACCCCACCCCGAGGAGCCACTGCCGGACATGCTGGCCACTTCCGGGAGCGGCGCAGGGCCAGGACAGGCAGGTAGCCTGCCTTAGCCCTGCTGCCACCCCGGAGCTGCTCGAGGTAAGCAGTGCTGAGCTGGAACCCGCACCCTGAACCCCTCCTGCACCCCAACCCCCTGCCTTGAGCCCCCTGCTGCACCCCTCCTGCACTCCAACCCCCTGCCCTGAGCCCCCTCCTGCACCCACACCCCGCACTCCCTCCCACACACCAACCCCCTGCCCCAGCCTGCATGGACCTGCATACAATTTCCCCACCCAGATGTGGCCCTCGGGCCAAAAAGTTTGCCCACCCCTGTGATATGGTCATGCTTGACTTTGCAACTTTAATATTCTTTTAATAAAGTGTTTTGTATGTAATACGTACATATGCTAGATGAAAAATCTTCCCAGATATTCCAGATGCCGAATGTAAATAATGCCTTATTTTTTTTAAAAAGGAGCATATTAAGAGATGAGCAAACCAACTACATTACAAACGGTCATTTAAAACTGAGTTTAGTAGACATATTTACGCAGATGCCTGGAAGCAAGGGATCAGTATTTTTAAAAACCATTCAGCAGAAAATGTAGGGCAGTTAGAACTTTATCATAACATTGCTCTTCCTCCTACCCCTTCTGTATATGTATAAGCTTTAGTGATGCTACACTATTTTTGTAATGTTTGGTTTCTTACAAAGATGGCTGTTAGATAAACTGCTAAAAATATTATAAAATTTAGCCCAATAAAAGAGGGGGGTTACTTTGGGGAACATTTTTTTTAATTTGGAAAATATTTAATTTACACTCTGTTTAGTTTGATATATGAAGTATAATCATTACATAGAGTAGAGCATGCGGCCAGATCCCAAGATGCATTACACAGGGCTACTCTCCAGGCATGACCACTTGCTTCGTGCTCCTGTGGAGAAGTAGCTGAAGCCACATGCTATACTCAGGGTGGATTTGATTTAAATCACTAGTCAGGAAGACTCGATTTAATCATGGATTTCTACATAAAAGTGCATTCTTGTTGATTGTTATTACCTTAATACATATTCTTCAGAAGTAGAGGAACTTCATTAAAATATTCCCAAACTGGGTCTCTTTTACGGCCTGCTGCCATTATGGGTTTTCCTTTCTAGTGAGAGAATGCTATGGTAGATCTCAAATCAATGAAGGCTACACTCAGAAAGACATCAAGACTTCTGGAATATGCTGCTCAAACAGTTTCACTTTTGTTTCTACTGCCTGTCCCTCTCTTCTCACATTTGTCTCCAGACTTCTTCTCCTTGTCCAGATCTAGTCCACCCCCAAAATCTTCTATTCATTGAACTTTTTGAAACTTTGCACTTTTAGAGAGAGGTAAGGGATTGACTCTGTGTACACAATTTTGAAGAGGGACAATAGGGTTGAGGTCTGTTATTTCTCACTTCTATATATTATTTAACAAGCATGTTATCTCTGGAGACACAAATCCACAGTTTGAGAACTGCAAAACTAAGCATCTCTGATGGTATCTTCTAGACTGAGCACTGAGTCCCATTGGGTAGATAGAAAGATTAACTAAATAATCTATACAGAAGACCCTGGAACCCCATAAAATTGGGTCCCTAATCCATGAACTATTGGAACTCATTTACAAAACTTTTCTTAAACATTACATGAATATATTGTCTCATACTATAGAATTAGAATTTATAATCCCTATTCCATGATGAGATATCTTTGAGCTATAATGTATCTTAAACCTATCTTTAGATAGGTTTTTTCCTCAAAAAGCATTTTATAAAAAAAATCCAATTTAAATAAAAAAAATCAGATTTTTTTATTTTTTAAAAAAATCATTGATTTTTATCCACCCTGGCTATACTTCACCGCTCAGGACAGCAGATGGAAGGAGTGTGTTGGGGTGGACAGTCAATGTCTTAAGGCCCAAACAGAGATGCCCCATGTGCTGTTCTTCCCAATCCACTGCCATAAAGGCAGAAGGGAAACCACTCACTATATCACCATATTTCTTGGCAGGCAGACACAGGGCCGATGACTGGTAAAAGGCATCACACACATGGTAAGTGTGCAGCAGATATCACCTTCAAGATCCCTCGGCAGCTTTCTCTAATGCCTCGCACGAGAACGTATTTGGCNATATCGCCATATTTCTTGGCAGGCCGACACAGGGCCGATGACTGGTAAAAGGCATCACACACATGGTAAGTGTGCAGCACATATCACCTTCAAGATCCCTCGGCAGCTTTCTCTAATGCCTCGCACGAGAACGTATTTGGCTGAATTTCCAATGGGTGCCACCCCGTCTGAGCATCCTGTGTGCAGGAGAGAGCCCAGTCATTCACCCACAGTGTGACCAGGGCCCATGCTGCACTGAAATGAACACAGTAATTCTTATATTGGATGTCTTTAATTACTTTCTTAGTCATTGATTCAGTGTAAGATTTCTAAGTTAGTCGCTCCATTGTTCTCCTACTTTATGCTTAGTTCATCGCTCTCAGANTTTGATTTTTTTAAAAAATCATTGATTTTTATCCACCCTGGCTGTACTTCATCGCTCAGGACAGCAGTGTGTTGGGGTGGACAGTCAATGTCTTAAGGCCCAAACAGAGATGCCCCATGTGCTGTTCTTCCCAATCCACTGCCATAAAGGCAGAAGGGAAACCACTCACTATATCACCATATTTCTTGGCAGGCAGACACAGGGCCGATGACTGGTAAAAGGCATCACACACATGGTAAGTGTGCAGCAGATATCACCTTCAAGATCCCTCGGCAGCTTTCTCTAATGCCTCGCACGAGAACGTATTTGGCTGAATTTCCAATGGGTGCCACCCCGTCTGAGCATCCTGTGTGCAGGAGAGAGCCCAGTCATTCACCCACAGTGTGACCAGGGCCCATGCTGCACTGAAATGAACACAGTAATTCTTATATTGGATGTCTTTAATTACTTTCTTAGTCATTGATTCAGTGTAAGATTTCTAAGTTAGTCGCTCCATTGTTCTCCTACTTTATGCTTAGTTCATCGCTCTCAGATGGCCTGATCATTCCAGCATTAACCCTCTTCACAGCTTCTTTAAAGAGAGAGAGAGAGAGAGAGAGAGAGAGAGAGAGAACAAAGCAATATTTTACAGCTGTTGGTGTTATGTTAAAAGGTAAAACAGACACTTTTTTGAAGATTGCATGTAAGGGTACGTCTACACAGCAAACCGAAAACAAGGCAGCCAGTCTGAGCCTGAGTCAATTGACTTGGGCTCATGCAACAGGGCTAAAAATAGTAGTGTAGATGTTCCCACTTGGGCTGGTCTCAGAGTCCGGGCTCCAGACGGAGCAGGAACGCCTCGTCTGCTATTTTGAGTCCCGTAGCGCAAGTCCCGCAGTTGACTCAGGCTCTGAGACTCGTTGCACAGTTTTGATTTGGTTTGGTTTGGGGGGGTTATTTTTGCAGTGTAGACATACCCATTGATATCCAATGTGCTTCATGGGTTTGCTCCTATAGAGGGCGAGGCACTTCGGCTCTGTGACAGCTCTGTTGCAGCTGTGCCACTGTAGCATTTCTAGTGTCGACATAGGTATGGCTTTGCAGCAGGATCAGGCCCTTCATTTAATCCCTGCTTCACCCAATCGCATCCTTTCATCTTTGTGTGGCTATTATTGTCTAAGTGAAAGAAAATAGCTTACCACAGAATAAACAGAATTATTTAGTCTGGAGTGACCCCCCTGGAGGGCAAAAATCCATACGGTTCTATGTTTTAAACAGGAGACAGTGGTTAAATCTTACCCAGCGTTTTTCATTCTTTCTGTCCCCGGGCAGTAGCAGATGGAGTTTCCCAGTGCTAAACACTGATGCATTTTACATTCCTACTCAGCCTCAGGACGTTTTAGCTTGCCAAGTCTCAGCTAAAACTGTGAGTGCCAAGGGGACTGATGATAAATAGACATACTGAGAGCAGGCCTGATCACTACACCTGCCTCGAAGGCACTCTGCCACAGAGGTCACCCCTATGTGATTGTATAAACTATTCCATAGCCTGTGAATGTCAACCCAGCGATGTGGGAGCTTGGATCAGAGAAGGCAAAGGGCCTGATTCTGCTAGGTCTGCAAGGAAGGGCCTGATACTAAGCAAGTGCCTGTGGTCCCATTAGCTTCACTGGGACTACTCATATGCTTAAAATCAGGCATGTGCGTTAAGCACCTTCCTGAGTAGGGGTCTTAATGCTCAAATGTCCAAGCTAATGACAATTAGTATAAAAATACCGTTTTTAAAAGACCGCTGAGGGTAATTCTGTAGTTTATCAGTACTTACTGAGTAGTGTACCTGCTACATTCTATCTTACAGGACAATTTAACTCCTTCCTGCTTTACTGTAACTCTTTGCTTTACAGTAACTCTTTACTGACCTACAAATGTTAAGGCATCGTGCAAAAGAATATGACATAGCTGACTCCTTTGGGGAGCTCACTCTGCGTGATAGCCTATCGTGTTTCTTCTTTGAATACAAGTGTCCAAAATTCCTGAGCTGTAAAGTTCATATTCCTTTCCACCAGCTGTCTCAGTGCTTGGGCTTCTTTCTTGGATTGTTCAAAGCTTGGTATCCACATCTCTTGCAGAGATGTCCAGCGTATGTTTGGAGAGGAGAACAAGAAAGCCTCAGGTTTCGGACAGCTCAAGTGGTTAACCTGTGCGTTCCATCTCCTGGGTGACAATCCCTGGCAATGGAGGAGAAACACAGGAAGGGTTTAATTAGACTCCAGGTCATGGATAGCTGCACTGATTAGTAGAAAGTATTCTTCCCCTCCCGAATTCTCTTTCTCAGTGAAAGAATATTTCACTGTTCCTTGCACCGTAGGAACACCTCTTTGTGAAGTTCAGGCTCTGGACTGTATCCTGCCTGACTGCTTTGATAGAATGGGCATAGCACATGCAGTGAAACCGAAAACTTCCCTGCCCTGCATGATGTGCCTTAACGATGCCCTGGAGAGTGAAAGAGTAGATTGGTTTCCCTGCCCATCCACATGAGTGGTTTGCAGTGTTGTTGTAGCCGTGTTGGGATATGAGAGACACAAGCCGGTCGGTCCTTTTATTGGACCAGCTTCTGTTGGTGGACGAGAGACGCTTTCGAGCTTCCCAGAGCTTTTCTTCAGGACACTGCGTCAGCTCAAACGCTTGTCTCTTCCACCAACAGAAGTTGGTCCAATAGAAGATATTACCACGTTGTCTCTCTCACATCCACGAGAGTGGCAGTCATGGCGCTGATTTTCGGAAGGGAGACATCTCTTCACTGGGAACGGGACTGAAACCAAATTAGTTTTCATATAGGCCACCGAAAAAAGGAATCAGATGGTAAAAGCTTCCAGATGAGACAGAATTAGACTACACTGAACTGACAACCTAACTGCGAAGGGTTCTATGTAGCTACCAATCCACTGAGTCATTTCAGCAACATATTCTAATCCCTGCTCTGGGGTCGGATCCTATGCTCATTGAAGTCATTAGCAAAGCTCCCACTCATTTCAATGGATCAGGATCAGATTCCTAGAGAATAATAGCCAAAGCCTCAGCTCATATAAATTGGTGATGTTCTCTTGACTTCGACAGAGCTGCGCTGATTTATACCAGCTGAGATTCTGAGTGTAAGAGTTTAGCAATTAATTGTTATCATTTCAATATATATATGCATTGTGTGATAGGAGCTATGAAGCAGGCACTGGTGAACTCAGCGGGCCTTTTGGTCCTGGAAGCCTCCTTGATTAGGGAGACCTAGCAATGTGGGAACTAGGAGAATCTCAGCTTTCAGTTCTATAGTTACTCTCTCCTACACCTGCTTTCTACACTTGCATGGTTAAGCAAAAAAGAGGTTGTCTGACCAGAAATTTGCAGAGTCAGTTAAAGGCTCCATAGAATTGACAATCCTAGATAAGCTGAATGCTCAATAACTTGCATGCAAAATTTTTACTCCCCTTTAACTAATGATCAACAGACAAGTAGCTGAAAACAACATGAGTATTCTTAGTCCCATTTTCCATAGGAGTACAGTTCATCTTCCTAAGAGTTTTCTGTCTCCCCTTGCTGGTTGATGAGAAAGCGCTACAGTTCAGACTGCCGCAGTAGAAAACAGCAGAGGAGATACAGTATCACAAGCCAGATTGTGTGATAATGTAAATGTAAGCAAAGTTCCTGATCTGGATAAGCAGATGTAAAAATAATTCAATCCATATTGATAAATGACCAAGGGGAAAAAATTCAAAATAGATTTTTAAAAGCAGCAAAGAATCCTGTGGCACCTTATAGACTAACACGGCTACCCCTCTGATACTTGACAAAATAGATTTTGGGCACCTCCATTCTTGGTGCTTGAAATGGGACACCTAAACTTCTGTGGAATCTACAATCAGTGGCCACTTTTGAAAAGGTGGCTGCCCATCTTTACTGCGGGATGATTGAGGCAGACATTACATGGGTTTGTGGTTTCAGTCTAATTCCAGGTTTGCTGTGTCCCTATCAGAAAAATCCACCACAACTAGTAATCCCAGGAGAGCGGCCCAGGAGACAGAACTACTCTCTGACCCTAACAAGTGGCCCCTCATGATTGTAACTGATGAACTTATGAGGCAGTGTTCTCTAAATAAAGTGTATATCGGTCTGTGTATGTCAGCACGGCACCGGAGTTTTAGCCCTGCTGGAAGATCAGTCAGATTCTGTTCGCCAAAGCTAGCTATACTTAAAAGAAAACAACCCCAAACCCAATGAGAGTTATGAGTACCTTTTCCTGCCTTCTGATGTTTTCCCACACCCTATTACACACCATGCACTCAAACACATCAATATAATTATCCTGCGTGATATCCTGGACTCCCCATTTGCGTTCTTGGATAGCAGCGAGCAGTCGTTGATTGGAGATGGTCCCTTTCACTTTCCATTCTAGGTAGGCCTCGTACTCTTGGTCATTTGTATCCAGTGCCTTGATGTAGTGCGCCAGCTCCCTGGGATGTGAAAATCTTGTTACAAGGATTGCACTCTTATTGCTAGGGAGCCAGTCCGTAATGCTGGGGGACCCATAGTACACTGGTACCACTCCCAACTTGAGGGGCCTCCAGAGCTTTTCAGTGATGTAATCCTCACAGACTGCGTTTTCAAAAGCAAGAATGAATTTGTACTGAGCAAGTATTCTATAGAAGTTACCGTCGTCCATGGAGGCTGGGTTTTTGAGGTGCTGGGGAAGGTCTCTGTTATGCAAGCATTCACCATAGGAGTCCACCTGAATGTAGCTCATCAGCTCACGCACGTAGCTGTCCCGGTCTGAAGGAGGGTCGCAATCGGACTGCACATACACAAGCGGTGCAAGTCCTTTTCTCAAGCTATTCTTCTTTTGCAACGGAACCATGTATCTCAGAGACTTTATGACCTCTATGCCCTCCAGATACTGAGTAGTCAGCGGCAGATGGGAGTGGCGACTGAAGGTAGCTGTATGGTTGAACAAGGTGATGGTAGGTTTGTGGAAGAGCTTGTAGTTGTTTTTGGGTGACTCTTCATGGAAAAGGGCCCAGTCATGATGGCGTTTACGAGGGAGGGGTAAGCTATCTATATTAAAGTCAGTACCTAGACAAACACAAATAATGTTACTAGCTATATCCTTAATATATTGGACTAGGAAAAAAATATATTTGTAAATCACTGTAAAAGGCCCTTGTAATTTACTTCGGGCCTAACTGTGCCACTGTTACTCACAATGAATACGATTGTATGTGTAGTAAGGTTCTGTTGACTGCAAAAGGACTAGTCCTGTAGTAAGGTACTACTCACCATAAGTAAAGGTGGCACAACTGGCCTCTTAATATTTCCAGTAAACTCTGTAATGGAATAGCAGGGTTTTAGATTACAGATAGGCCGAAAAGGGTTGTGTTAATTTTGCATTTTAGTGGACTCGTTATTATCTTTAATTGTTGTAAGACACTTAGAAATAACAGGATTGCTTCCTTCTCTGGAACGATGGGCCACAGAGTCAAAATAAAATTCCAGATACAATAGTCATAATTATGAAACCAACAATTACAGCACAACCATAAACACTAGTGTGGGGATGTGGGGATCTGTACCACATGTTCTTGTGTAACCAAGTTCTCAGATGATGGGCCTTGGAGCATATGAGTTACCATTAAGGTGAATCACGTGTGATGGATCTGCAAAGCTGGGGACTTCAACTCCCATCCGCCTCCTCCTCACTGTACATCCCCTTCCCCTGGCCAGGTAAGGTCCTGAACAAGGATGTGGCAGGGACTCAGGAGTAGGAGCCACTTAGCAGCAGGAAGCTGAAGAGACGCCTTGGGAACTGTTGACAGGGCCACAAATGGACAGGCTGTGACTGCTGGACACCATAGCTGGGTGCAGGTCTCCGTGGGGCTTTTGGAGGAGCAGCAGCAGTTGGGCAGGGAGCCAGTGCAAAGGGCCCCCCTAATGAGGACACTAACTGAGCCTGGCTTGGAAGCCTGCAGATGCTTATTTGCTTGAGTACAGACTGGACTGGAGAGGGCACCCCAGGCACTAGGCCTGAAGCGCCCTGCCTCTCGATTGGACTGCCCACAGGGGCCCAAACAAGAACCACAATTGCTCACTTTGAACTGTAACTAAGCCTCTGTATCCAGGGGGGAGGGATAGCTCAGTGGTTTGAGCCTTGGCCTGCTAAACCCAGGGTTGTGAGTTCAATCCTTGAGGGGGCCACTTAGGGATCTGGGGCAAAAATTGGTCCTGCTAGTGAAGGCAGGGGGCTTGACTTGATGACCTTTCAAGGTCCCTTCCGGTTCTAGGAGATTGGTATATCTCCAAAAAAAAAAAAAGAAAAAGGGTTTCGGCAACCTTTCTCCTTTCCTGCCAGCCCTAGTAAAAACCTTTCCTTAGCCATGTGTCTGATTGGCTACTGGGACCCACCAGGGCTAGCGCCTACAAGGTGAAGCACCTACCGTGCTTGCTTGCAAAATGTGGTACACCAGGCATGCTAGTGGCACCCCTAGAGGTTTGGGGTACACAGTAACCCCAATAATTACACATGCTTATTGGAGCTTGTGCCCATTTACCTTTAAAGTAACTGTACTTTCCCCACCCCCCAAGGATAAGAAAAAGTAGAAAGAACAGGAGTACTTGTGGCACCTTAGAGACTAACAAATGTATTTAGTCTCCAAGGTGCCACAAGTACTCCTGTTCTTTTTGCGAATACAGACTAACACGGCTGCTACTCTGAAAGAAAAAGTAAGACATTATTCCAAAAAGCTTTAGTAACCAGATATCAAGGAGTTATAACAATTAAGAGAATTAATCCAGACAAATGGAAATTTGGGTCAGATTCACTCAGACCACTCCAGCAATGCAAAGTAGCCATAAACTTGGCCTTTCAACTGTCCCCTTAGACTGGGTTTTTGGCTGCTTTGCATCACTAGAATGGCCCAAAGCAGCCAGAGCATGGTGGTAAATCAGACACTCTCGCTCCAGTACTTTTTGTGTGAAGTTCATTTGATTAGTCTGTGATTTGTGTTTTAGGATTAACTGCAAAGTGCTTAAAAAAATTATATTAGGACAACTCCTTATTGGTTGGGGGCTACGGTATATATTATTTGATTGTAGTTTAAGTGCTAGCAGTTTGGAGATGATATTTTAATCATTATTCTCGATCGAGGGGATCTGGCCATGAAACAAATGTCCAGAGGTCATCAGGTGAAGCCAAAGTCTGACCATCTTTAGGAAACGCAGCAAGACCTGATTCTTTGAAAAAGACTTCCCATCATAAGAATGACACTCCCTTCAATCCAACCAGCTCCTACAGTGATGGGTGGCAGTATAAAATCCTAATACCAATAGTGCAAGAGCCATAAATGACAATGGATGGTATTTGGGGGAGCTAATACCTTCTGTATCCTCTTCTTTTTACATGTGATTCTGTGTGGTGACCATATGTTCCCACAATGAGGCATCATACTGCACACAGGAAAATGATCCTCGTGTTTTCTGTTTTTGCTGTGTTATTGCGATGTGAGCTGCTAGCAGTAGAGGTGAATATTAGAACAGTAGCTCATGAGGGCTATTTTATTTTTAAAACATGCTTTCAAGTGGTGTTAGGCAGAGCTAAAGAGTAGAGGATAGTGAAATACCATAGACTTCTGAGTAACCTTGACTTCGCTGGCTTTTACACGTACACTTCCTCTTTGAGGAGGTGTCAAGAAAAATGGGACTATAAAGGGGATGTGAGAAAGCAGAGTGAGAGGAGGGAGTGGAAATGGGAGTGTAAAACTGACTAACTGAGAAGAGGAGAATTAGGCAAAGGGAAGCCTGGAGAAATACGCATTCGAGGGAAAAGCCCTGAAATGATTGATTCCAATAGCACACACTTCATCTTGGTCAAGCTGGTAGACAAAGCACTTTTAAGGATTAAAGAGATGATGACAGTACCTGCCACTGTGGGACAAAGGGGAATTAATAAGATTATGATGAGATGAAGAAGGTGGAACAAGTTGGAAAACGCTCATAATTATAGTCTCCAAAGTATTAATTAGGAAACCCGTGATACGTGGCAAAGTGCAGAGGGGAATGGGGGATATGAAAAGGCTCTGCTCCTTTGAAGGCACCTTGCACACAGGGTCTCATCCCCCAGGGGTAGACAGGGCAGAACTCCCCTGGCTCTTAAGGTGCGTCTACACTGCAGTCACCGGGTGCGGTTGCAGCTCGTGTAGACATACCCGAGCTAGATTTGATCCAGCTAGCTCAGGTACCAGAGCAGTGAAGCTGCACGGCCAGCCTATACTGAGCATGCACTGCCTGGCTTCTCGGCTCCAGTGCTCAAGCCAGCTGGATTAAAGCTCGTTTGGGCATGTCCACATCAGCTGCACTCACACTCCATAACTGCCGAGTAGACGTACCCTTTGAATTCTCATGTCTGCGGCTTCGGTAGTGGGGATGCCACCCCCCTGCCAAGAGGTTCACTTCTAGAAGGCGCTGCCTTGGCTCCTGGCAGAACCTTCTGTGGGTTTGTCTCCACTGCAATCCAGGGTGTGACTGAAGCTAAGAGAGATATACCTGAGCTAGCTTTACGGTACTTGCGCTAGTGTGGCTAAAAATAGCAATGTAAATGCAAAGTGCGGGTTTCAGCACATGCGGGACCCTAGGTACATAGTCACATTACTAGCCCACGCTGGGGTCCGTTCCTCCACAGCTATACCGCTATTTTTGTCATTCTAGCTAGATTCAAGCTAGGCAGAATGGCTACCCTAGCTTCAATCACATCTCTGACTGCAGTGGAGACATACCCCTTGGCTCCTAAATCCACAGGAAGCAGGAGCTCTCCCTGCAAATGTAAACGCTGTGATCCCAGTTTTTAAAAGGGAACTGCATGGAAACCCTCCCAAGGGCAGGAGTAAAATCCACTGTTGGGAGCAACGCTCCACCTTTGAACAGAACCCTGAACTCTGAGGAGAGGATGGGCCTCTGGGTGAGACTTTTCAAAGAAGGGAAATGACAGGTCAGCAGAGACATCAGCCACACAGGATACCTGGGAGAGTAAAGAGGGATGATTCGCATAAACAAAAGCAAGTATTACTAGTAAAGCAATTCCACTGAAAAGCACCTTCTTCTTTCACTTTAAGGCACGAAATCTTCTGAATATCCACAGGCAAAAATTTCAGAGGCAGAGCAGGGAGGCTTCTCCTTTGAGGATGCAATTCCCTGGCAGGTATCTAGAGATGTGGTTCTCAACCTATTTACCATTGTGGGCAGGGCCAGCTTTAGGCCAATTCAGCCGATTCCCCTGAATTGGGCCCCGCGCCTAAGAGGGCCCCGTGCCCTTGCCGCTGGCGGTACGCCATATAAATAGCCGCTGGAGCCCTGCTGCTTCCCCAGGGCTCCCGCGGCTATTTAAAGGGCTGGGGAGGTAGAAGCAGGGGAGCCCCGGCCCTTTAAATAGCCCCCAGAGCCCTGGGGTAGCGGAGGGCTCCAGGGATTATTTAAAGGCCCCTTGACTCCAGATGCCTCTGCCGCCCCACCCTTTAAATAGCCGCTGGAGCCCTTGGGTAGCGGGGGGCTCCGGGGGCTATTTAAAGGGCCGGGGCTCCAGCTGCCCTGCCCACAGCCAGCCCCTGTCTCCAGCCAGCCCCACACCCCCTGACCACAGCCAGCCCCTGCTGCACCCCCTGCCATGCCTGCACCAGCCCCTGTCTCCAGTTTTTTTTCGTGGGTTTTTTTTTTTTTTTAGTTATCCCTGCCGGGGCCCCGCCGAAAATGTTCGAATTGGGCCCCGCACTTCCTAAAGCCGGCCCTGATTGTGGGCCGCATCTGTATGGCCATGAGGATGTCACATGGGCCACAGCCCTGTGCTGACTGGGCTGCAAGCGGCCTGCAGGTTGAGATCTTGAGATACAAACACCCAGATTTCCACCCACAAGACAATGGCAGGTGTAAACTTCACAGTAGTAAACTACACCCTCCAAGAGATGGCTGCCCTTCTGAAACGCTTATCCAGAATGTACAATAAAGGCAAGTTAATGCTAATACGAGAGCTTGCTTTGTGCATTCCTTAACTTTCCTATGTTTAAATATGTGACAGCCTTGAATTAACATAGGCAGGGCCGGCGCTCCCATTAGGTGACCTAGGCGGTCGCCTAGGGTGCTGCTATTTTGGGGGCGCCTGCACCCCCGCCGCCCGTAGAAATTTGGGGGCGGGACCTTCCGCCGCCGCTGTTGGGGGCGGGATTTCGGGGGCGGGACCTTCCGCCGCCTAGGGCGCCGGCAAAGCTGGCGCCGCTACTGAACATAGGGTTTCTTTTCCGCATTTAATATAATAGGCGAGCTTTGAGTCTGCCTTGACTGGCAGTGATAGATCATTCCCTGCTATTTTAAAAACGAACGTTTTTGAATTTGCCTTTGCAAAAGGTTTCAAAATGTGCACTGTCATCATGATTTTAAAAAAGGACTTGGAGGGTCTTTTTGCTAATATATTCATTCCAATTTAATTAAGTATATTTAATCCTCTCCCCAAGCTTGGTACAATGAGCCACTTGTATTTCTGTTCGAGCTGGGGGTGGCAAACAGAAGCACTGTCATAGGCCAGAAATATCACAGACTGTATAGTATACATGTGATGTAAGCTTTGGTTTCCTTTTATTTAAAATGGGTCAGCTTTTGATTCCTTTGCTGATTTTTTCTTCCCATTCATGCTTCAGCAAAGCCTCACTAATAGACTAAACTGACCTACTTATCCTTTGGAATTGGGTGTAATTTAGAGCTCTCAGAATGGAAGAGGTGGGAAGTTTGCAGTTCAGTGTTAAATAAAGCTAACTGATTATCACAAGCCATTTGTTTCCTGTAGTTCACATTTTGTAAAAAAAAACAAAAACCAAAAAACCACATGCGCCCCCCTGAGCTAATGAATCAAGGTGCTGAACCCTGAAATAGTCTTCTAATATCAGATATTTTAGTTGATGGCATCCTACAGTCAGAGAATAAAAAAATCTTCCTTGCACTAAATGCATAAAATGCAGTTTTTCTCTAAAAAGAAACTCTGTAAAAATTGCAGCTTCTTAACTGATGCATTTTGAGTTATATCTGCTTACATTAGTGACAAAAATGTTGCTTCTGCTTTTGACTTCTGCTACCCTGCAGAGCCAACACTGCTCAGAGAGAGAGCTAGATTCTACTCTTTGAGCATCGTCAATGGTAATTGTTTACTGAGTTCCACTCACAATCAACAAGTTACCCCTTTGGCATGGAAGGGAATGGCACTGGTATCACATAAGACAAATGAGCGAGGTTAGGAAAGAAACAAGCTTGACTCTCAGATCTGAGGCTGACTTTTCAGGGCTGGCAGGGAGAAGAATGTCCATGTCACATGTAAACCGAGCACATTTGATCTAGAAGTCAGCGAGAGACAATACACAAGTAATCCCACAATGCCATTTCACAGCATCACTTTTCAGAGTAGAACTGCACTTTAGGTGCCAGTGGAGATACTTGCTGGTGCACTTTGTCACCAGAGAGACTTTAATAACTTTTGCTGTGCAGGTTTACAGTTGCTCTGTACTTGATCTATAACAGAGAAATAGCAGGGGAATAACAGAGAAATAGTCACGCATTGAAAATGACTCAATTCCTTACCATAGAAGAGAAAGGCTTTTGTCATGTGATTATGCTGGTAGGTCCTCTTGATAGTAAAGAAACAGACATCCTGTCCACACTGACCTAACCTCCCAGTCTCGCCAGTCAGTGGGGACCACCAAAGCAGGATAGGGTATCTGTCCGCATCTAAAACTCTCCTGGTATTGCTGTAGAATTCCTGTTTATTCAAAAACTGATATGCATGTTTCTGCTGCTCCTCCAGTTTTAATGAACCATCTTGTAAACTGGAGACTTTTATCTTCCTTTCAGACTTGCCCAGTTCAAGAACCACCTTTGGAGAAAAACACATACATCATAACTTGCATGGCCAGGGACATAGAGTTTGGCTAGCAGATGCTAATTTCCTTGTGGAAAGTTTGTCAGTGAAACGCAGCCATCTCTTGGGGGACTTTGGCAGCTGTTTACAGCACTTCATGGCTGTTTTAGTATAGGAAGTGAAAAATACTATACCCAATTGAAACTGTAAAGGGAATTTAAGTAGACAAAGTAAATTATTCAGCTTGAAGCTGGTGAGGGCCCCAGTGGTTTATAATGTATCTTCTGCTGTCTGTCTGGTAAAGACTTACAAAATGGAGGGTGGCCCATTTTTAAAACTAGCCTTGTCTGTTACAGGCGTGCTC
Organism: Platysternon megacephalum; assembly: GCA_003942145.1. Taxonomy (NCBI): domain Eukaryota; kingdom Metazoa; phylum Chordata; order Testudines; family Platysternidae; genus Platysternon; species Platysternon megacephalum. Next base: position 1,075,949 of record QXTE01000338.1, read on the forward strand.
TAGAAAAGGGAGGTGTCAGAAAACAGTGAAATTACAAGAGAAGAGGTAAGTAGATGGCGCTCAAGAATACACACAATTGCCCCGGGTTTTGTAGGATCACTAAAACCTTGTTCCGTTGCACTGTAAATGGTTCTTTGTGCACAGGGTGAAGGATGAGATTGCTTAATAGTTGGGGGCAGGGGGGAGGGTTACACTCTTAATATCTATGATTATATAATTCAACACCTGGCCAGACCAAATGAACCTGCTTAGCTTGTGAGAGCTATTGAGATTGCAGCCTAGAGGAGTCTGACTGTAAGCCAAGACTGACTTACATTAGCCGTGGTTGCTGTCTATTAATAAAGGCCAGTCTGGTCTAAGCCAGCAGCAAATTAAGATACTGCCATGCTGGTTCAGCTGCGCCGGCTGGCATGGTGTGAGGCAGAGCCACGTCCCACTGCTCTCCTCCCAGCTGCTCTGGGTAGAAGGAAGTGGGCACACAGCAGACTGAGAGATCCTGGAGAGCGGAGAGGAGGGGCTCAGACTTTGGGAGAAGAGGACCAGCAAAATGCAGGACAAAGAACAATTTTGGGGTGGGAAAGGGGAAATGAAGCCCCAGCTTTCTCCAGGGGAAGAGGAGGAACTGCCCTGAAGATACTGCAGGAGGAATGGGCCTGTTTTCTGCTGCCCAAAGATGTGCTAATTAAATATACTCTGCAATAGGTAAGATTATTTATATATCATGGAAAAAGATGAACATATTTATCTTTCATATCAGACTTTTTTGCTGGCCTGACGCTGTGCTTCCTACCACCATAAAAGGCCATTGGGTCAGTACAGACTTGGAAGGAAGAATGCCACTTACTTAGTCACCATCACCATTCGCGGCAGTGCCTAGGTTTCCCTGGGGGTCTACTGTCCAAGTACTTAACAGGTGGCCTGGGAGATGACAAGCCCCGGGCTACTATGGAATGGCTGCAGGTCCAAACAGCCAGGATTTCGGAGTTTTGTGATACTATGATCGAAGGACAATGCATTGGAGACAATGCTCTGGGAGACACCCAGCTCTGAGAACACTTTCTCAACTCTGTCAACTGTGTCAGGGCTTCCTGGCCACAGTTTGCAGTCAGTAGCTGAGTCCAAACTTATTAATGATTTTAGACATCTTTAAACATGCATCAAAATTTCATTTGTCTGGAGGAGAAGGGCTACTGATGAATGCCCATAAATAATAATAATAAAAAAGTAGAAAAAAGATCAGACTTTAAAGGAATTGTGGCCTTTTGTCTTCATTTTTTATATAAAATGCCATCATTATTAGTATCATTGAAAGTTTTCTAAGCCCTTATTACCCACATTGATTCTTTGCCCTTGGGTTTTGTCTTTTCTCCTTGTTTTGTAAGTAAGTTATTAATTCATTTATCTTTCCCCTCTAGCCCTGTGCTCTCAGTGAAGTACACAACTAATAGAAATTCTTTACACTGATTCTTCTGAAAGTGTTATTTATTCATGAAAATATTCAGGGCCTTTAATGGCATCTTTGTCCTGCCAGAATTGTGTAACAGTTGGAGTGCAACCACATACATCTCTTTTCCCTCCCTTCCACGGCTAGAACTCCTCAGCTACCCAATCGGAGGATTAACAGTACCTGGAGTGTAACAAGAAGAAAAAAGAAGGCCGTAAAGCAGAAGAAAGATGCCCAAAGTCTCTTCCTCCCAATTCTAATCATGCTGCGCTGCCAGGCACACAGAGTGCCAAGTGGTGGTCAAGGCCTGTTATCAGGGATACCAGCTCCTCCTGCAGCTTCAGTCATTCCTGCCGTGCCTTCCCATTCTGTCATTGTTTTTCTCAATGGCCACAGCTGCTCAGAAGGACGCTCCATCAAGGACTGTATTCCAAGCTCAGTGTTTAGTTCAGTGTCTAGACAGGACTGTGTTCTTCTGTAGACATCAGACCAGCGTTTTAAACCAAAGATACCTGGGAGGTGGATGCACCAGCTAAATCAAACACAGAGTGAAGGGGCAAATATTAGAAACCTATGTGCTGTAAACAAAAGTGCAGTTAAAATTAATACCAGGTGGAACACTGAGATGCACTTAGCTGATACCTTTACTGCATATGTTTCAGATAGAAGCCAGGCCTGCTAAGCACACTAACAAACTAGACAGAGCCTGATTCTCCACTGATATGAACCTCATAGGCATTGACCTGTGTGCAAAATGGGTATAAAATACCTGTAAAAACACCTATGTCACTGAGCTGAGGATTCTGATTTGCACTCACTGTACACAGGTGTAAATAACCAGAGCTTGACAATTTACCCAACACCTACGAGCCTGAGAACTAATAACAAGAGTGAGAAATACCTCTATCCGCCCCATCAGAAACCATTTATTATCACTTGTCCTTGCTATCAAGACAGTGCCTAGAGACCCACTTGTGGACATCACCAGCTGGAGAGGATTAAAGCACCCACTAGGTTGCTCTACTCTGTGCCTGGCTGGCCTCAAACTGGCCCTAGAATCATGGAGCTACGACCGGCTCCTTTGTGACTCCCCCTCTCAACTGTGCCCCACAGAAGCTGGTTGCAGCAGCAGCAAATGTTGCCCAATGAGTTTGCCACCATGTTCTCCATCTGTGCAGCATAGGGCTGAACTATTAGCATGCTGAGGTGGGAGGGTTTTACATGCCCTTTGCATGGTATAATCGGCTGCACACATTGGCGCGGGAAGTACGGGTGCTGGAACTCCTGCATGGTACCAGACTGAGCCAGAGGACATACATCTCTGCATTGGGACGAATGGGAAACTAGACAGTTTCAAAGCTCTTTGAGGCAAACTACACCAGGAGTTCAGCTGGGAGACCCTATCAACATAAGTCTGTAGTGAAGATCAAGCCTTAGATATTTCATAGACTAAGATTAATATTTAAATAGTTCAATCATTTTATATTTGAGATATGAGACCAAAAGCAAAATGTCTTCAACCATATCTCTTTACAAGGGTCTACCTCTGGAGTGCGCTAGACTTTTTGTACCTTTCTGTTTGTTAACAAAACACATTCAAATGAATTCCTCATTAATATTTTCATTGTGTACAACAGTTAATATTAATATAAAACATCCAAAACCACTACATTAAAAGCATATTCACATTACAAAGTTCAGCACTCAAAAGTTAGAAAATGCCAGAATTAAGGCTGCCTGTGCAAACTTAATTCAGCCCCCTTACTTCCATGTATTTTATGAAACAGACTTTAATTACATGATCACATACTATTTTTTCCACAGGACCCGGCCTCCTTCAGTGAATAGGTAGTTATTCAATAACTCTATTATCGTCATTCAATAGGTGGCCTTAAACCTTATTTACCATACACCATTCAAACCCAGCACTGAATACAGAATTATGAATTTCCACCCAAGTGGGGGGACTTTAACTACCTGATCAAGGCCTTTGACACAATGAATTGCTAGGGCCTATGGAAACTCCTTCATACACTTAGTGGCCCGGAGAAGATGACTGCTGTTATTCACTTACTCCACGGTGGCCAGGCTGATGGAGTGTGCCGACTCATCAGAAGCCTTCGTTGTCACCAACGGCACCAAACAAGGCTGCGTAATGGCTCCAGCCCATGCTTTTGTTTGCATTCCAGGACTTTGATGGAGGTGTACACAGCCCATTCAGATTGGATGGGGGCCTATTCAATCTACAGCGACTCAGGGCCCGCACCAACAGGGGCAGTGCTAGGGGTGGCTTGCGGGTCTATAGTCACCTCAAAATTGGCCTTAGCCCCCCTATAGCCACCCTTCCCCAATCAGGAAGGGCTCCCGCCACCGGGGTACTCATGCTCCCACAGGCTCTGCTCGCTGTCCCCTGCCATGCTGCTAGCATCACTGTTTTCAGTTCTCAAACTGGGGGGCACAGAATGTATTCGGGGTGGGGTGAGCTCTGAAGGCAGAGCAGAGAGCGGCGGCTGCCGGCCGGGCACCCAGCTCTGAAGGCAGGGCAGAGAGCGGCGGCCGCTGGCCGGACACCCAGCTCTGAAGGCAGAGCAGAGAGCGGCGGCCGCTGGCCGGGCACCCAGCTCTGAAGCCAGAGCAGAGAGCGGCGGCCGCTGGCCGGGCGCCCAGCTCTGAAGGCAGAGCAGAGAGCGGCGGCTGCCGGCCAGGCACCCAGCTCTGAAGGCAGAGCAGAGAGCGGCGGCTGCCGGCCGGGCATCCAGCTCTGAAGGCAGGGCAGAGAGCGGCGGCTGCCGGCCGGGCACCCAGCTCTGAAGGGAGGGCGGAGAGCGGCGGCTGCCGGCCGGGCAACCAGCTCTGAAGGCAGGGCGGAGAGCGGCGGCTGCCGGCCGGGCAACCAGCTCTGAAGGCAGGGCGGAGAGCGGCGGCTGCCGGCCGGGCAGCCAGCTCTGAAGGCAGGGCAGAGAGCGGCGGCGGCTGGCCGGGCACCCAGCTCTGAAGGCAGAGCAGAGAGCGGCGGCTGCTGGCCGGGCACCCAGCTCTGAAGGCAGGGCGGAGAGCGGCGGCTGCTGGCCGGGCACCCAGCTCTGAAGCCAGAGCAGAGAGCGGCGGCTGCTGGCCGGGCACCCAGCTCTGAAGGCAGAGCAGAGACCGGCGGCCGCTGGCCGGGCACCCAGCTCTGAAGCCAGAGCAGAGAGCGGCGGCTGCCGGCCAGGCACCCAGCTCTGAAGGCAGAGCAGAGAGCGGCAGCTGCTGGCCGGGCACCCAGCTCTGAAGGCAGCGCAGAGAGCGGCGGCGGCTGGCCGGGCACCCAGCTCTGCAGGCAGGGCAGAGAGCGGCGGCTGCCGGCCGGACACCCAGCTCTGAAGGCAGGGCAGAGAGCGGCGGCTGCCGGCCAGGCACCCCGCTCTGAAGGCAGAGCAGAGAGCGGCGGCTGCCGGCGGGGCATCCAGCTCAGAAGGCAGGGCAGAGAGCGGCGGCTGCCGGCCGGACACCCAGCTCTGAAGGCAGGGCAGAGAGCGGCGGCCGCCGGCCGGGCACCCAGCTCTGAAGGCCGAGCAGAGAGCGGCGGCTGTCGGCCAGGCACCCAGCTCTGAAGGCAGAGCAGAGAGCGGCAGCTGCTGGCCGGGCACCCAGCTCTGAAGGCAGGGCAGAGGGCGGCGGCTGCCGGCCGGGCACCCAGCTCTGAGGGCCGGGCAGCGCGCGGCGGCTGCCGGCCGGCCACCCAGCTCTGCAGGCAGGGCAGAGAGCGGCGGCTGCCGGCCGGGCACCCAGCTCTGAAGGCAGGGCGGAGAGCGGCGGCTGCCGGCCAGGCACCCAGCTCTGAAGCCAGAGCGGAGAGCGGCGGCTGCCGGCCGGGCGCCCAGCTCTGAAGGCAGAGCGGAGAGCGGCGGCTGCCGGCCGGGCACCCAGCTCTGAAGGCAGCGCGGAGAGCGGCGGCTGCTGGCCGGGCACCCAGCTCTGCAGCCAGAGCAGAGAGCGGCGGCTGCTGGCCGGGCACCCCGCTCTGAAGGCAGGGCGGCGAGCGGCGGCTGCTGGCCGGGCACCCAGCTCTGAAGCCAGCGCAGAGAGCGGCGGCTGCTGGCCGGGCACCCAGCTCTGCAGCCAGAGCAGAGAGCGGCGGCTGCTGGCCGGGCACCCAGCTCTGAAGCCAGAGCAGAGAGCGGCGGCTGCTGGCCGGGCACCCAGCTCTGAAGGCAGCGCCGCCTAGCCACAGTGGAGCAGTTGGGGTGGCATGGTAAGACTGCCAGGTGGGTACTCTAACCAGGGGGTTAAAAGTTATAAGGGTTTGACATCACCGTGAACTTGCCTGAGGGACCCGATCCAGTAGGTGGCCCTGGTTTGTGAATCTCTCTGAGGCTTAGATGGGAGCTAAGCACCCAGACACCCACAAGGAGGCAGAAGTGCACACAGGACTGGCTCTAGGCACCAGCAAAGCAAGCACGTGCGGGGCGGCACAATTCCAGGGGCTGCTTTCCTGACTTTTTTTTTTTTTTTTTGCTTGGGCAGTTGCGCTCTCGGAGCTTGGGGCAGCAAATTTTTTGCTTGGGGTGGCAAAAGCCCTAGAGCTGGCCCTGAGTTCACATGCTCAGAGGCAGAAACGTAAGTGCCTAAGGAACTTTTATTGCAAAAACTTAGGAGCTGAGTGAGGTTAGGCACCTATAGGATTTTAGCTGGAGTTGTTTGCATTGCATTGGTGCCCAAAACTGGGACGTGGATGCCTAATTCCTTTGGGGCATTCACACCTTTGTGCTTCGTCTCACGATAGTAAGATTGTCAAAAGAGCTGAGTTCCCATTTAGGTACCTAAATGAACCGGCCTTTTTTAAATGTGCTCAGTGCCTCAACAGCTCCTATTATTCTCAGTGGGAGCTGCTGGCTACTGAGCACGCTTGGAAATCTGGCACGGTGTTCCCTCGAGAAGTGAGGGGGAAAGCAGTGAAATATGCTATGCCATGACTTCTAAAAATGGTTGCCTGAAGTTAGGCTCGTACAGGTGACTTGGCGAGAGTTGGCAACACTGGATTTTTATTCCATGCCTCGTGGATTTGACATTTTTATTAAAGCCGTAGCTCCTCATGTCACATGAATACATGCCAATCTCAGCTTCTGTTTTTAAAATCGTACGGTTCAAATAATCTTTATCGCTGCAGAGAAGAGTTTGAAAACATGAGTCCACTCTGAAAGCTGAGAAACCAGAAGACAAAGAACACAACATGTATTTTTTTTTAGGCCTGTCTCATGATTTTTTAATGCTTTGGGGTTGGCAATACTGCCGAGGTGCTCAGCACTTTTGGAAATCAAGCCACTTGTTCCGGGGCTGACTGCAGTGCTTGAAGTGCACAGGAAACAAAGTGCACATCTATAGTGGGCCAAATTCTACCCTCTGTTAGACTGGTGTAAATCCAGAATATCTACATCCAGAGCACAACAGAATTCAGTTCAGTGTCTTTAATACAATGCACTGTCTCTTTTCCTGCTTAGACCAAAACTAAGAATCTGATTGAGTAAAAAATTCCAGCCAGAAATGAGGCTAGCATTGCTAATTTTGGAGGATGGGGGTGACATTTCCTTTCTCCACAGAGTACTGGCATGTTGTGTCTGCCATCTGTGATGATATTACAGGATCATGTGCTGATGCACTGCCAGGATGCTGAATCTGCAATGCCCAAAGTACGTTCAGAACTTTCAAATAGTGGTAACAGTAATTATTTGTTTTATGGTAGCACCCCTAGTTGTTTTGAAAGCTTAGCTGGCCACCTATGACTATCAGCACTGTCCAATGAATTTCAAAATGGGTGGAGACGCTTGGGATTTGAGCCATGACTGGAATACATTACAAACTTTTAGTCTCCTATGGAGCGAAACAACCTCATTTAAATTCACACAAATGCATTTTGGAAACCTCGTCTATTCAAAATGCCAGATTTTACAGCCCAGCAACACACGTAGATTATTTGTTTTCCAACATCCAACTACATCTGTTTAAACAATCCAGTTCATAACAGCAATCAAAGGCTCTAGGGTTTACTGATCCTGTTCTCCATCTCAGCCCTTTACCGGTTGCAGACAGCTCTTTGCATCTTTCTCAGCATCACTGCATCCTATGCTGTTAGATAACCAAGAAATCCACACCAGTGATTATTTTTTTTCCCTTACCTCAGGAAAACTGCTGCTCTTATGCCATTGTTGCTATGCGCTTTTTACTTTCAGTTTGTGCAGCTGTTCGAGATCAGGATAAAAACCTGGAGCTCAGATTATTTCTCTTAGCAAAATAAATATGCAGAGAATCCCTCTGAGAGGGGCCAGTTCCTGTTAATCCAGTATCCATAGTTTCACTAGTCCGATTGCAAAGCAGAGCCACAGCCAGCATTGGAATCCAATCTTTTCTAGATCCTGAATGTTCTGCAAAGGAAAACTCAGGAGACTAATTACATTAATTGTGCTATTATTTTTGTGAAGATTGCGCTTCCTGGAAGTCCCGGACAAGGAGATCTCAACAAAAATCTGTTCTCTGTGCTGACTTCTTTTTTGATAACAGTGCAGTTATTTTAGCCAGTCCCAGTCTCCTAACAGGACTTCGATTCACTGTATTCTGCCAGAGGAGGGTTGTTCAGTTGTAAAAAGAAATGCGTCATAAAAGTTTGGAGTGCGTGGTGAGCTCTGTGCTTCTCAGGCCAAGGGCAGGCTAAAATGCATACAACTTGGCGAAGTCTGTGATCAGATGTGTCACTTGGAAATAAAGTTGACATGTCGAGTATAAAAATGGCGAGACCGATTCTCTCTTGCCTGGTGCATCTCTCTACATAGGCATCTCTCTACTCCTGAGCAAAGTGAATGTAAAGCAGGACCATTCCAAGCTGCTAGCACTCTGTGTAGGTGGAAGTGCTACACACAGGCAAAGAGGACTCAGGCCCTCTCGGTCGAAGAAGCCTATGGAAGCTGCTTCCATTATTTGGATTAAAGATGTGCTTGTTTTTGAAAGCAGGTTACTTTGGCCTGAGTTGGGTTTCTTTTGTATAAATTAGAAAATCTCATGTTTTATGCCTGGAACATCAAAGGGGCAAGTGGATTGTGTTTGGGGGGAAATTAGAATTCCCTGCTCCCCCGCTCCCCCAGAATATAGGTGTCTTGTTCTGCAACTGATGGCCCAAGATGAGCCCATGTAATGATGGGTGATGATGTAATTAATGTTGTGTGTTGTGTGTGATGTAATTAATGTTGTGGGGGAGCGGGGCTCAATGATGGAGGAGAACTGAGAAACGGGTAGTAATGGAAGGGAAGGTTCATGGGCTATGGCAGAGGAGACTGGAATGGCAAAGCAGTTTAAAAGTGTGGAGAAGAGTTTGGGTGGGACTTAGGGGGGCCTGGTGGTGTTGGGGAGGTGGGAGGGATAGTAGGGGAACGTGGATGGTTTGGGAAAGGAAGGTGGGGATGGAGAGAGGGGAGCAGGGAGGGAGACAGGATCACTATAAGAGGGGAATGGAAGGGTGACAGCTTTCCCCAGCACAGGCATGTTTAAGGACTGGCTGTAGAACTGTATGAATAGACACGGACATTGTTGTAGTGCAGAGCATTGACTTAGGAAATCTAATGTTAATTGGATGGTGCATGCTCCTGACCCCACCTGGTTTTAGACAGAGCTTGTGGTGATATGGTCTAGCAAACAGTGCCAGCATCATTTATAATGTTCCTGTCAGTCATCTACTGCGTGGCATAGAGCATGGAATAACAACAAGATATATAGATTCTCAGATGGGAATATAGATTCTCAGATTCTAGTGACTAGAACACTGGACTAGGAGGCAGGAAGCCTATATTCCATTCCCAGCTCTGCCTCTGACCTGCTGTGTGGCCTTCGGCAATTCACTTCCTCTCTCTGTGCCTCTTTTCCCCCTTCTACCCTTCGTCTTATCTATTTTGACTGTAAGCTCTCTGCGGCAGGGATTGTCCTGCTATGTGTATGGATAGTTCCTACCACAATGGAGCTCTGTCTTCTCTTGGGGCTTCTGGGTGCTGCTATTATGCACATCATAATTGCCACCAAACTACTGGGACATATTTTAAGAGTCTGAATAACATCAGCGCACCTCTCCATTGTTTGTTCCCAGTCTGTAGTGCTACCTTTCACAACTTTAGCACGTGTCTGAAATATTTGGTGTTTTTCTTAAGGGCCCAGCTCCTGGAGTCCTGTTTTTAGCTGGAAATCTCAGTTTTCATGTTTTTTTAAGTAAGTTTCTAGTTTTCATGGTTGCAGTGACTGCAAATATGATCCGAGTGCACCCTAAGTGGTCAGGAACCAGAAGACAAATAAAATGAATGCAAAATGTATTTGTTATAAATCTCATGATTTTTAAGTCTCTCGTGATTTTTGAATACGATGAGTAGTCCAGGGTGCAGCAGACAGAATCAGAATGTAGGGGCTGATTCAAAGTCCACTGAAGTCAATGAAGGTCACATTGATTTCAAGGGCTTTAGATCAGGCCCTCATTCTGCAGCTAGATGGTCATGAGACTGTCAATGTTTTGTTTCTTAAATAACACCTCCCCATATTTCATAGTCTGACAACGTTCATTCTGGACAGCGTATCCCTGGTAGTTAATGCTGATAGCGATATGGTGTCACACCATTATACAGACTGGAAAGAGAAAGTGGGTGTGTGGGTGGTCCAGCTGTGCCATCCAGAGGAATTAAGCTGCTACTGCAGCCTCTCACCTGACCAGTCCACACAAAATAAACATTTAGCAGTGATTGTATAGACATGAGCAAATTATGCATTATATACAACATGCTCAGCATCAGGGGGGGTTAGTCCTGCCGAAAGCAGAATGATCAAGAAAGAATAAACATCATGGTTAGAGGCTATATCCCTCAATTCCCAATAAAAACCTGCAGTGGCAGATTCAAATTAATGTGATAGATGAGGGTATAACTAATTGTGTGTGTGTGGGGGGGTGATATTAAGAAAAAGAAAATGTGGTCCAAGCATCATGAAAAGCCTGACAAAGTGGTGTATGAGGCTGTAGAATAATCTCCCCTGGGAAGTGGTGGAAACCCTTTTACTTAGGACTTCTAAAACAGGAAACATACTGTAGGAAGCAATGGTATTGGCAGAGAGAGACTGGATGATGTAATAATATTCTAATTTAATTTCTATGGTCCATATCCATAATATCCTCCTTATATTTTTTGCTGCCTTTCCCTCAGTGTAGGATCTATTAATTTTATCTTCTTCACATCATTCATTTTTGATCTTGAAATGTCATTGCATGCATCATCTTTCATAATCTCAAAGTGTAATGAGCCAGATCCCCAGCTGGTGTAAAGCAGCATGGCTCAGGATCTGGCCCAATAACATCATTGCATGATTCAATATCTCTATTTTTATTTTGCTTTATATTTTCTTTATATTTCTCTGGTAAAGTTTTGTCTAAACACCAAGAATTATTTTGCTTGTGCTCATTTCCTCCTCCCCCCCCCTCTCCCCCCCGCATTTCTATGTACTTTTGTATGCTTCCCCATGGTTATGTTCCATTTCTCGTGACTGTGTCATGTAAGTTGCATGATGGAAATTTTTCTCCATCCCTTGTATCACTCTCTTCCAGCATATGTTACATTTTCTCAGTATTGTCTATAATTTTTCTCTCTTGTTTTTCTGGAGTTCTTGTTTTATTTTATATGCTGCATTTTGTAACAATTATTTTAGCTATTTCGGGTTATCTGCTCTCCCATTTTGTATGCTGTTCTGTTTTCTTTGTGTGTCTATTCATAATCCTATAGTTCAGAACAGCCTTTCTTTACCTTACACTGGTTAGTCCCTTACTACATTATATTATTTGTATTACAGTCGTGCCTGTAGGCACCTACTGAGATGAGCACTCCATTGTTCTATGCGCTGTACAAACCCAGTGTGAGGGAGAATCTATGGCCCAGAGCACTTGCAGTCTAAATAGACAAGACAGATGAAGAATGGGAGGGGAAACAAAGGCACAAGGAAGTAATTTGACCAAGGATGTGCATTAGTTCAGTGACAGGGCTTGGAATGGAACCAAGGGCCCTGAGTCGCCATTGCGCTACGACTTGTATTGTCATTTATATCAGTGCAAAGTGAAGTAGCGTTTTACACCCACCTCACTTTGCACTGGTGTAAATGACCACACAAGGTGCAGGGCAATGGAGAATCAGGCCCTGCAGTCCCTGGCTCCCAGTTTGGTACCCTATCCACCACACTATGCTTCGGCTTTCATATGGAATATACTTCAATGCATCTTCTCCCAATTCACTATAAAATAATATTTGGCATTTCTATAACACTTTTCACTTAGGGACCTCAAAACGCTTTACAAACATTAGAGTTAACCCTTTTAATCCCTTCTGAATGAAGTGTCCCACTCCACTGGTGATGCAGCACAGACACACACAACCCTTGGCATGCTACGCACCCCAGCAATCCACACAAACTAGCCAGTGAACACCACCAGTGAACAACCCCCAGACATCACAGCCCACCCCTGCCTGGACTACATCTAATGCCCTACACACCCACCTCCCCAGAACTCCACCCCACCAGACACCATAATCTGCCACCTAGTACCCCACCAATCCAGAGGCCTGGCTCCCTCCCCACTATCAACATCACTGCCAAGCTGCTATGGAGTCTTGTAAGGAGGGACATGCTGCTGCTGGGGAGCTCCTAAGGCCTGGCTCCACCTCTGGAAATGATAGCCTACAGGGGGTATCTGTGTGCTATACTGGCTGCCATTGGGGTTTTGCTGTTGTTGGGGATTACTTACTACCTCATCCCTGTCTTCCTGGGCCACTGAAATACTGCTGTCGTCATTATTTCCCTGACCAGGCTTCTGGTAGTGGGAGGGATTTAAAAAACACTTTTTCCTCAGGGAAAGCCACGATCTATCAACTTACATGGCCCCCATCACTGAAGTGTCCAGCAATCACTAAGGAAGTTTTGCCATCACCACACCCCTGAGGCAGGGCAGTGCTATTATCCCCATGTTACAGATGGGGAACTGAGGCACAGACAGACTATGCAAGTTTCCTAAAATCACACAAGAATTGAACTTGGGTCTCCACGTTTATCACAAGACCAGCATCCTTCCTCCCTGGGTAGTTGGGGCTCCCCTCCCATTGGGACACTGAGGAATAGCTTCTCTGAAACTGTATTGGAAGGCTGTTCCTCATGTATTTAATATGATTTTATTCCCTTTTCTGCACTGAGGCCTCTATTTTCTTGTGGTTGGTTGCAAGAGCCCATGTTTTATATCTATATTATGTGGGCAATATTGGTTAGAAACCCAGGTAAGGTCAATCCTCAGAAGAGAGACCCTATTCAGTCCCCAAGGGAAACTATATCATTACAGGTGAGACAAGCCATTGACTCTAAAGAGAACAGGCCTCAGAGTCTGGAGAATATAAAATAGAGCAACGAAGTCCCTGGTCTTGTACTTGCAGTATATTATTCAGCTACTAGACACTGCTGTGTGCTGTATGGAATATGAGATAGGATGTGGTTCCTGGAGACCACGCTGGGACTGGAGCTGCGTGGAAGCTTGTTTGTCTGTATGTGGTAGCCCCTTTCTTTAGTATAAACACCTCCGCTGCAAGGAGGGCTATGATTCCGTAGCGTGCGATGGTGATAATAGCAGTGTTCTGCAGACGTTCACACAGCTGGGAGGGGGTTACAGGAGAATTCCTGTCGGAGGGGCTCCCCGCTGACCTCATGGGTGTGTCTACACTGCAATTAAAAACCTGGGCCTGGCCTCTGCCAGCTACCTGCGGCTCAGGGCGCTTGGGCTGCACTGTGCCCAGCGGGCTCTGGGCTCCGGCGAGGGGAGAGGTCCCAGCCATTGAACAGCCCTAAGTGCAGTGTAGCCAGGCCCTGGGTGGCTCCTAGTCGCAGGTGCTCTGTGCCCCGCCATGCCTGATGCACCGGGGCTGGGAGCGCTGGGACAGTCCCAGCTGGAGCGACCTTGAGCCCTGGAAGTCAGAGCTGGTGGCCCCGGCTGCGCCCGTATCCCCCCCCCCGCGGGCGGTGTGGGGCCCAGGGCACCAGCCCGGCTACAGCCCCGGCCGCCTCGCTATGGTGTGCGGAGGTGTCCCCGCAGGCTGAGCGTGGGGCGGGGCAGCCGAGCGGCCATGGGCTGCCCGGGCGGGGCAGGATCGAGCCGGGCCCTAGGCCAGGGGAGCCCGCTGGAGGCTGGGCCCGGTCACGGTGACGGTCACCTGGCCCCGCCCCCCGCTCTGTCTGGAGCCAATAGGCCGCGCGGGGGGGAGGGACCGGAAGGGCCGAGTCTCGTGGGCACCGCCCGTAGGCCCCCGGAGGAGACTCTCTAGCGAGGCCCGGTCTCCTCTCTATGGTGTGCGGAGCTGTTCCCGGAAGCGTCCCTCCCCTCTCCCGGCTGGCGGCGGCGATGGCTGAGGTGGAGGGCCCGGAGGCGCGGGACGGGGACGGGGAGTCCCTGGAGCCGGAGCTGGAGGACGGGGAGCCCCTGGAGCCGGGCGGCTACTTGCTGTACAGGTACCGGTCCCCCCGCTCCCTTCCGCCAGAGATCGGAGCAGCCCCGCGGGGGGCTGGGCTGGGCTGTCCCGGGCGGAGACGGGGTCTCCCGCCCGCCAGCGCAGCGTGTCCGACGTGAGGGGGGCGTAGGGGGAGCGGGGCCAGGTGCTCCCACCTCCCAGGCCGCTGGGTTTGGCTGGTGTGTCCGTGTCTCGTGGCTGGGGGTCGGGGGAGAACCTCGTTCGAAGTGGGGGCGGCCCAGCGCGGGGGGAGGCCCTGTAAGGGGGGTGGGAGGGACAGAGCGCTCCCCGCTGGGCACTTAGGCCGTGCCACCTTCATGTCTGTAAAAGCAGCAAAGAATCCTGTGGCACCTTATAGACTAACAGACGTTTTGCAGCATGAGCTTTCCTGGGTGAATACCCACTTCTTCGGATGCACTTCTTCATGTCTGGTTATGCAAACGCCCCTGCAGTGATGTGGGGTTCCGGAGGGTGGCGGGTAAAGGAACCCTCGTTAGTCCAAACCTCGAGCTGTGTTGAGCGCTCAGCACCTGAGTTTGTGCAGCGGGCGCTCAGACATGAGCGAGCTCAATGGGCCCGAAGAAGAGCTCTGTGTCAGCGCCAAAGTTTCACACTCTCCCCAAGAGAAGTTGGGCAATCAAAGCTATTACCTCCCCCACCTTGTCTCTCCAAGATCAAGGAACATCGTCGCTCTCGAGGCTACATGACCAGTTAATATGACGGTTACTGTATCACTTACGTCTGTATCATGCAATTCTATGGCAAAGATAATGACCACCGTGAAGAATGGTGCAACTGAAATACATGTGTGTTTTGGGGGTGGCTTCGGTAGTTTTTCCTAATAAAACATTGAAAAAAAATATGTAAATTTACAGGCACAGAAAAGAATGGGCTGACATCGAACCAGTACCTCAAAATGATGGGCCAAATCCTGTGGTTCAGATCATCTATAGTGAAAAATGTATGTTTTTTGTTTCGTTTTTTTTAAAGATTTTAAGTATAATTAAACCTTGGTAAGGTGAAAATATCTGTGTAATATGTCAGTGGCACCACTGAAGCTAGACTTTAGTTTTCAATAATATACAGTTTTGTGCTGGATGTCACGGCTAGTAACTATATAAAAACATGAGTTGTCTTTAAGTGAATTTTAAATGTTGAGAATTTAATATTAAAATGGTAAATACGCCAGATAAAATTACCATACGCATTTGTTTTTTGAGAATTTATTTGTTGTAAACCAACTTGAGCCTAGAACAAAGCTTAGGTATTTCACTTTGTCATAATTACTGGGTATTATTGAAACTAAAAAACTGAAGTATGGAAATGGCCTTAATACTGTCCCTGTTTTTAAAGGAACATTTCCATAAACTTGCATTTTTCTAGAGACTGGAGAATCTTGAGTTTCTCAAAGCTCCAAAGATAATGTTTGCCTGCTTTACAACCTTCACATCCTGGAGTGCCCACACTTTTAAAAACAAAAACAAAACCCTCCTGTTTCTTTTCAAATTTTCAGAAATGATCTTTTAAAAATTACAGAATTAAGTTTAAAAAAAATAAAAAATAAAGCAAGTATTAAAACTACTTGGTAGGCAGCCACGTTCCAGGTAATGCAAGCAATTAGGATGGTGTGGCTAGGCCTAGAGCAGGGGTCTCAAACTCAGATGACCTCGAGGGCCGCATGAGGACTAATGCATTGGCCCGAGGGCCGCATCACTGACCCCCCCCACTTGCTGCCCCTGGCCCCGCCCCCACTCCACCCCTTCCATGAGGCCCCGCCTCCCCCCTTCCCTGCCCCCATTCCAACCCCTTCCCTGAAGTCCTCACCCCAACTCTGCCCCCAGGGGGTGCAAGAGGGGTGTGGGGTGTGGCGGGGGCTCAGGGCAGGGAGTTGAGGTGTGGGGTGCAGGAGGGGTGAGGTGTGCAGCAGGGGGTTGGGGTGCAGGAGGGGCGTGGGATGCGGCAGGGGGCTCCAGGCAGGGGGTTGGGGTGCAGGAGGGGCGTGGGATGCGGCAGGGGGCTCCGGGCAGGGGGTTGGGGTGCAGAAGGGGTGTGGGATGCGGCAGGGGGCTCCGGGCAGGGGGTTGGGGTGCAGAAGGGGCGTGGGGTACGGGCTTCGGCCTGGCGTCGCTTACCCAGAGCGGATCCGGGGTGGCAGCGCTGCGCATCGTGGTCAGGGCCGGCCTGCCTGCCCTGTCCCCGGCCCCGCTACAGGAAGCCGGAGTCCTGGGGGGGGAAGGGGAAACGGCACCATGTGCTGCTCTTGCTGCTCCTCCAGGTACCTCCCCCAAAGTTCCCATTGGCCACGGTTCCCAGTTCCTGGCCAATAGGAGCTACAAGAGCACGGAGCCCTCTACTCGCCTCCCACACCCCTGCCTGGGGCTGCAGGGACATACAGTAGTTCAGCCGCTTCAGGGAGCAGCACGGGGCTCGCGGCAGCACGGGGTAGGCGGGGGGAGCTTGGCGGGCCGCACGAAAGAACCCCACGGGCCGCGTGTTTGAGACCCCTGGAAAATGCAATAATGGATCTCAAGAATGCAGAGAAATAGCATGACTCATAGTGCCCTCATGACTATTTTGGACATTATCTAGATGATATGTTGAAAGATGTTTTAGGAGCTTTCTAGTCTGAGTGCTGTAAAGCATCCCACCAGAATGATTCTAGTGAACAGTGCTATTGTATCAGTATGTAGACTGTTAGGACCAAACACCTTTAGGGAATAGTATTTGACGCACCCAAAGTAGCATCAATGGGTTGCCAGTCTTAAATCCTCTATTCAGGATTTCTTCTAGTTGTTTGGGGTAATATGCTCTCATCTATCCAGTCAGAGATGTCTATGATTACTTTCGGGCTGTTCTGCAGCGGGATGAAAGGAGTGAAAGAGCTTTTCAGCTAACCGGGGATGCCATTGAACTGAATGCTGCAAATTACACGGTGTGGTAAGTAATAGTCATTAAAATTATATGATTAGATTACCTGATTTCTCTTTCAACTATCCTGGCAGTGTATTATTCAAAATATGACTGGCCTTGCTTGCTTTCTGGGAGGCTGGGGATTATTGGAAGCTGCAGCAGGCTCTTAAAGTAAGATTTTGATGCAGTATCGCTAATTTCTGGGAAATGCTATCTGATAGTCTAAACTTTCAAACAAGAGTAGGACTAGCCATTAAAAACCACCACTGATTAAGATGACATGACAAATCATATTGAAAGTGTCTCTCTGATGACACACATTCCTAGTGAAAAGATTGGAACCATTTCCTGCTTGTTTCAAAGGAATTTCTTATAATATCTAAATATATTAGCTGCTAGTTTTTTGTAGTAAATATTACTGAAGTAATTCTATAATCCCCTTTGTAATACCTGCCAGTTTAATTTTCAAGTAAATACTAAACTTGTAAGGCCTTCTGAATTCACAGAACTAGATTTCTCAACCAATAGGTACTGTCATAGAATCATAGAATATCAGGGTTGGAAGGGACCTTAGGAGGTCATCTAGTCCAACCCCCTGCTCAAAGCAGGACCAATTCCCAACTAAATCATCCCAGCCAGGGCTTTGTCAAGCCTGACCTTAAAAACCTCTAAGGAAGGAGATTCCACCACCTCCCTAGGTAACCCATTCCAGTGCTTCACCACCCTCCTAGTGAAAAAGTTTTTCCTAATATGTCAAATACTTCCCTGTGTATTTTTCCTACGAATATGATTGCATTGATTTCATACCAGTTATTTTCCTATCAGGTAGACGATGTTCAGTGACATTGCAACAGGTGTGGAGTAGACAAGTCTTTAGTAGAAACTTAAAGTTGCCAAGATCTTGGATATTAATATGTTTGTAACCTTACCTATTTTGGTTACTACCAGCTACCCAATAATGAATACATCTTCAGAATTAGTTGTGTTCTTAAAAGTTGCTTTAATTCTTAAAGTACTTTTAACTGAATTTACTCCCGCTTAAAAAAACCCCCCAAAAAACCCTCCTAAATGGTGTATGTGTGTTTTATTTTTCTTTAGGCATTTCCGGAGAGTCCTCCTGCATTCATTGAAAAAGGACCTTAATGAGGAAATTAACTATATTACAGCTATCATTGAAGACCAGCCAAAGAATTACCAAGTCTGGTAAAATCTTTTTGATTTCTAGAGACAAACTGTCTTACCTTTTACCATCTCAGAAATGGACATGGCTGCCAGTTCTAAAAGTGCGGAGGTGAGGATTACCCTTCCTCCTTGGATGGAGCCAGTTTCAGAGGTGTTAAACAGGACTGCCCCCAGGCAGAGTTCTCCATAACTCTCTACTCCAATGCTATGAGTACTAAGTAATGTAGTTAGGCATGTGGAAAGTTTTAAAACTACCAAACTTATTCTGACACAACAAAAATGAAGCAATTACAAATGAAGAATTTTAGCTTTCAGCAGCTCTTGGATGTTGCTTTTTTGTTGTAAAAATCCTCCCAAATGAAATACATGGAGAGGGATGACTGTGTTCTTTTTTTAGAGAAATTATCAGCTTATAGGCCATTTTTCTCTGGGAAAGGCCATGGCTATGAATTCTAACAGGGAGTAGATGTATCTAGTAGTAGTGTATACAGAAATATGTCTGCCAAAGATACAGGTGGGTGAAGTTACATATCACAGCAGTTTCCAACCATGTAAAATAAATATACAAAAGTGTCTCATCTACTTAGCTTTCCACTACCTGGAAGCCTACAGAACAGTTATGTTGCTGGTCTGCAGATCTTCCAGTCTAGGGCAGAGCCATTGTCAGCACATTGCAGAACAAACCAGGGGACAAGCTGGCTGACCGTCCCAGACGCTTTGAATGCTTCAGTTATGCTGGCCTTTGGCTATTCTAGTCTCATGAGACTTTATCTCTTCATCCAAGGTGAAAAGCACCAAACAGGGCAGGAGATTATCAGTATGCTTTATAGGGCCTTGAATTTAAATTTGGTTACTTTATTCTTAGTGGAAGTTTTGGATTAGAACAAAAAGAATGCCAGATTAACCCTTGGATTTTATACTAGAGGGTCATTTGGGCAAAACTGTGGAATAATGCAATAGATTTTTCAATAGAAAGGGCTTCCACTTAATCCCTTCCTGGACAGAGTGATTACTAAAATGGCTACTTTAATAGAGGGTGCAGGGGGAAATGCAAGGAATCCACAGGCCTGAAGGGATAACTCTTTAGCTCACGAAAGACCAAACTGAGTTTTCTTGTTGGGTATTTCATACATTTGGGTGGACTAGCCAACTGCTCTGAGAAATATTGATATGAAGATGAGTGAGACCTATTGTGTTCAGGGAATTGAGGACACTTCTTATTGCTGTAGGATGAATTTCTAAGGGCTGAGCCAGACCTATAGCCTTGATTTTGTTTATAGGGAGTATCTGTGACGTATTCCAGCTTTATGCAGGGTGACCAAATTTTCAGTGTAGCACTGTGCAGATCTTCCCCAGATCCTAGGACTTTGTGGCATGGTAGAGTGCTTCCTGGACATCTATATCTGGACCAGCTTAGGGCTATTTAGATTGAAGGCAAGTCTACGCTGCAGCGCTACATATTCACACCCTTGAGCGATGTACGTTATATCAACTTAGGCTGTAGTGTAGACCTGTCCAAAGAGAGAGACTTTGTGGCAAGCCTTAGCCACAAAGGAAAGAAGAGGGAAAATACAGGTGAGGTGCCTGGGGCAGTGTCAAGACAAGGAACCCACTGCTCTTAGTTTTTTGTGCTTGCATCTTGGAAAATCAACCATGAGTCTTTGCATTGAGCTTTGATGCAAATGAATCAAACTTTGGGACTCTCCATAGGACTACTAACACATGAGAACATGTTTGAGATCCTACACCACCTAGTAAGGTTGTCCAGGTTTAGTGATACTTTGATGTGAACCTCCTTGAGTGAGTAAAAGAAGTTGCAGCTGAGCCTACTGAAAAGCAAACATGTCATGTTTCTGGAGCCTCCCTTTTCAGATGTGCTGTGGTCAAGGAGTTGTCTGGTATGACTAGAAGATGTGTTTCTCTGACTGAGGAGTGGCCTCTGGGAAAGAGCAAAGGTAATTAATGAATCCTGCTCCTCTGCCCAGGAAGACTTTGGGTGTAAGTGTCTGTGCCGAACGGAGAAAAAGCCAAGAATAGCTGGAGAGATGTATGAAGGAAGACAACTAACCAGTCCCTTGGAGACAGGAGTTGAAACCTTTGGTCATTTTATTTGCCCACTCTTTTCCTGAGGTTTTCTGGTAGTCTGTACCTTGTGCTTCCCTCCATTTGAGTAGTGTGGGAAGGAGAAGCTTGTATGCTGCTCAAACAGCATATTTGTTATGGAGGAAGTCCATCTGCCCATTCATTTTAGCCTCTGAAACTGACATCTGATGAGGATTGGATAAATTAGGGTCTCACTGCCACCTCTGTCCCCAGATACAGAGGAGGACAGGTTGCAGGAGCAAGCAGAACATTTGCAAGCTTTTGTGCTTTCATCTTTAGCTGGAGACCAACCACCAATATGAATGCCTGAGCAAGCAGCAAGAAACTAATTGGGTGTCACCTCTGCCAACCCTGACCCAAAGGGTAGTTAAATGTTGCCATGAAGAGGCCTCTGAAATCTAAATGCTGGCTCCCAAGAAAAGGAAAAACCATATTAGAGCTACGGAGTAATAGGAGTCTCTGAAATGTTGTTCACTGCTTGACAGAGGCCAAATAATTGAATTGGATAATTCATGCTAGGGTGATCCTTGCTAATGTTATGACTGGCTCTGCTTTCTGACTTCATTTGAGAAACTTTGGTTTGAAACTAGTACTCGTGTCCTTGCTCTGGTTTCCCAGAAATGAAGTGGCGGGACAAATAAGGCATTAGTAAAATGTTTACAACACTTACTTTAGAAGTTGGGAGTGACTATGGGCAGGTTTTCATGTGTACTGGAACATGCTGAATCTGAAAGCTTAGGAAGGCATTCTAAATTCAGTGACAAATGACAATGTAAAATAGATGGGGGAAATATTTTGAAAAAAATAAGTGAGAGAGAACTTCACGGTGTTCATAGGGAAAAAATGGTTAGGTTTTTAGGGGGGGCTCTATTAGAACGATGGGTCTCACCGTGAAGATCACTTTCTAAGTGTGATACTATCTCAAGCACAACCCATCTTGTGTACTCAAACTCAGTTCTATTTAAATTATTGTACCCTCCTTCTGCGTGGCTTTTCTCACCCACTGCTCAAGCATGTCAAACATAGCAATTATCCTTCTTTAAGAGGTTATATACCAATATGTAGATACATTTCTGGCATTTTCTTGTTACAAGTTTACACTAGCAATCCCTTGGAAAGCTAGGTGAAATGTTTCATGGTTCTTTTAAAAAGTACTACTCTGGTGATGGGTTGGTGTCTTGGGGTTTTTTTGGTGTTTTTTGTTTGTCCTGGTAAGTATTGTAATCAGGTGGTATTTTAATAAAGTCTAATGTTCAAGCAAATATTGGAAGGGAAGCTTTTTAAATTCTTGTACTTTGTCTTTAGGCACCACAGACGGGTGTTGGTAGAGTGGCTGAAGGATCCATCTCAAGAGCTTGAGTTTATAGCTGAAATTCTTAACCAGGATGCCAAGAATTACCATGCTTGGCAGCACAGACAGTGGGTTATTCAGGTATTGTATCCAGGTCTGCTGCTTTCTCTGGAGGGAGAATCCTCCCAAAATTGTAGAGGTTTGTTTCTTAAATTGAACTTTACACGCTGACTTGTGTAGATGGAGTGAAAACAATTACATGGGTGTGAACTCAGAATTCAGCTGTAAACTAACCTTTCAGCTAACCAGTTCAAAAATTTGCTGCTGGCTACTTGCCTTTGTGCCTTTTGTTACAGGAAGCACTAGTAGCACCCTCTATATCAGCGTTTCTCAAATGCGGCCACTAGCTGCTTTTCTTGTGGCCACAGCCTCCTGGGCTGTGATTGGGGGGAGGAGTGGCAAAGCAGCGGCCCCTCCCCCTACATGTTGCTCCTGGATGCACCACCTTGGTGTTGTCTGCTGGGGCTGCAAGCAGGGGTGGGGCCCTGCCCCTCTCTGGACAGAGCTGGGGCACAAAGCTGGAGGAGCAGGCAGCCAGTGAGTTTCCTAGCTTCCCTGGGGAGGTGCGGCAGCAGGCTGTGGTCGCACAGCTTCAGGCTCCATCCCCGTCTCCCGGCCACGAGGCTTTGGGCTCTGGCTACGGGGCTTTAGGCTCTGGCCCCCCATTGTCTTCCCCCGGACCGCCCTCAAATCTATTGCCCCTGGCCCCTACTGCCTATCCTGACCCCCCTCATCCAGAGCTTAATTTGTCCCCAGCCTTGCCGGGGCTGATAAAGTCTTAATATCACTTTTCACAAAAGACTTCGTAATTTATTTATTGATAGATATTCTCCCCTGGGAGAATAACATGAGGGGGAAAGGAGTCCAGGAGAGCTGGCTGTATTTTAAAGAATCCTTATTGAGGTTGCAGGAAAAAACCATCCCGATGTGTAGAAAGAATAGTAAATATGGCAGGCGACCAGCTTGGCTAAACAGTGAAATCCTTGCTGATCTTAAACGCAAAAAAGAAGCTTACAAGAAGTAGAAGATTGGACAAATGACCAGGGAGGAGAATAAAAATATTGCTCAGGAATGCAGGAGTGAAATCAGGATGGCCAAATCACACTTGGAGTTGCAGCTAGCAAGAGATGTTAAGAGTAACAAGAAGGGTTTCTTCAGGTATGTTAGCAACAAGAAGAAAGTCAAGGAAAGTGTGGGCCCCTTACGGAATGAGGGAGGCAACCTAGTGACAGAGGATGTGGAAAAAGATAATGTACTCAATGCTTTTTTTGCCTCTGTCTTCACAAACAAGATCAGCTCCCAAACTGCTGCACTGGGCAGCACAGTATGGAGAGGAGGTGACCAGCCCTCTGTGGAGAAAGAAGTGGTTTGGAACTATTTAGAAAAACTGGACGAGCACAAGTCCATGGGGCCGGATGCGCTGCATCCGAGGGTGCTAAAGGAGTTGGCGGATATGACTGCAGAGCCATTGGCCATATCTTTGAAAACTCATGGCAATCGGGGGAGGTCCCGGATGACTGGAAAAATGCTAATGTAGTGCCCATCTTTAAAAAAGAGGAGGAGGATCCGGGGAACTATAGGCCAGTCAGCCTCACCTCAGTCACTGGAAAAATCATGGAGCAGGTCCTCAAGGAATCAANATGACTGCAGAGCCATTGGCCATATCTTTGAAAACTCATGGCAATCGGGGGAGGTCCCGGATGACTGGAAAAAGGCTAATGATGTGCCCATCTTTAAAAAAGAGAAGGAGGATCCGGGGAACTACAGGCCAGTCAGCCTCACCTCAGTCCCTGGAAAAATCATGGAGAAGGTCCTCAAGGAATCAATTCTGAAGCACTTAGAGGAGAGGAAAGTGAGCAAGAATAGTCAGCATGGATTCACCAAAATTGCCGTCTATGACGAGATAACTGGGTCTGTGGATGAGGGGAAAGCAGTGGATGTGTTATTCCTTGACTTTAGCAAGGCTTTTGATACGGTCTCCCACAGTATTCTTGCCAGCAAGTTAAGGAAGTATGGGCTGGATGAATGGACTATAAGGTGGATAGAAAGCTGGTTAGATCGTCAGGCTCAGCGGGTAGTGATCAATGGCTCCATGTCTAGTTGGCAGCCGGTTTCAAGCTGCGTGCCCCAAGGATCAGTCCTGGGGCCGGTTTTGTTCAATATCTTCATTAATGATCTGGAGGATGGTGTGGACTGCACTCTCAGCAAGTTTGCAGATGACACTAAACTGGGAGGAGTGGTAGATACGCTGGAGGGTAGGGATAGGATACAGAGGGACCTAGACAAACTAGAGGATTGGGCCAAAAGAAACCTGATGAGGTTCAACAAGGACAAGTGCAGAGTTCTGCACTTAGGATGGAAGAATCCCATTCACTGCTACAGTCTAGGGACCGAATGGCTAGGCAGCAGTTCTGCAGAAAAGGACCTAGGGGATACAGTGGACGAGAAGCTGGATATGAGTCGACAGTGTGCCCTTGTTGCCAAGAAGGCTAACGGCATTTTGGGCTGTATAAGTAGGGGCATTGCCAGCAGATCGAGGGACGTGATCATTCCCCTCTATTCGACATTGTTGAGGCCTCTTCTGGAGTACTGTGTCCAGTTTTGGGCCCCACAGTACAAGAAGGATGTGGAAAAATTGGAAAGAGTCCAGCGGAGGGCAACAAAAATGATTAGGGGGCTGGAGCACATGACTTACGAGGAGAGGCTGAGGGAACTGGGATTGTTTAGTCTGCAGAAGAGAAGAATGAGGGGAGATTTGATAGCTGCTTTCAACTACCTGAAAGGGGGTTTCAAAGAGGATGGATCTAGACTGTTCTTAGTGGTACCAGATGACAGAACAAGGAATAATGGTCTCAAGTTGCAGTGGGGGAGGTTTAGATTAGATATTAGGAAAAACTTTTTCACTAGGAGGGTGGTGAAGCACTGGAATGGGTTACCTAGGGAGGTGGTGGAATCTCCTTCCTTAGAGGTTTTTAAGGTCAGCTTGACAAAGCCCTGGCTGGGATGATTTAGTTGGGAAATGGTCCTGCTATGAGCAGGGGGTTGGACTAGATGACCTCCTGAGGTCCCTTCCATCCCTGATATTCTATGATTTGGACGTGTACATGTGCATATTTATTTGTTTTTCCTAAAGCTAACTAAGTATTTTAGGAAAAAGTGTGAGAGCAGCCACCAGCAAGAGTTCATGGCCGCACTCTGAGGTCACCAAAACATTTGTCCTGAGAACCCCAGCTCTATATAATGAAGGTTGCCTAACACTTCCCATTAAACATCCCGTTTTCCCCAAAATTGACTAATTTCACAATTTACTACATTGATTTCTTCAACAAGGTCTAATCTTATGGTCCAGAATGTGAAAAGTTAGGTTGGAATTCTTCAAATGAAGAAGGTAGTAACTAGAATTTGTTAAAACATGTTTAAATGTGGGGTTTTTTTTATTTTGTTTTTCTCCTCTCACCATTGTAGGAGTTCAAGTTGTGGGATGATGAACTGGAGTACGTAGACCAGCTTCTGAAAGAGGATGTGAGAAACAACTCTGTCTGGAACCAAAGATACTTTGTAATTTCCAACACCACTGGCTACAATGATCCTGCTGTTCTAGAGAGAGAAGTCCAGTTAGTAATACTGTGCACAATTACATTTGGTGCCCTCCATTTCTCATAGGCAAAAGAAGTGAGGCATGTTCTTGAATGCTTCAGAGGCTTCAGTTCCCCTTGACCTTTCCCTGTCTGGGTACAGAATAAAAGCCACACTGCTGGCATTGGTAGAAGATTTTGAACAATAATCAGGCGATCAAGCATCCATAGCTCATGTTAGATCTATCAGATGCCTTTGATACCATTGATAATTAGGTGATGACTTGTCTGCCAGCCACGTTTGGGTTGGAGAGGCTGATCTTGAGTGGCTCTCTTACTTGCTGAGCATTCTGAAAGGTTGATAGTGGGTAACTTCTTTTCCTCCCCCAGAGCACTCATGAAGGGTTCTATCTTGTGTCTCCACTTGTTGAATGTATATCTAGGTCCTTTGGGACGGTTAGTGTAGAGATATGGATTGCAGTATCCTAAGTATGTAGATGACACCTAGTGCTTGGTTGAGATTGGGGCATGAATGAGAACTAGGTGGCCAAGGCTCAGGTGAGGTGATGTTGGTCATGAGAAGAAAGCAGAAAAATGTATGGTGATATCTGTCCTTCTGTGTCTTGTTTGTTCAAGCTTGCAACCTAGGGGACTTGTTAGATTCTCAGCTGCCGCTGGCTGATCAGAGATCAGCAATAACCAGGATGGCTTTTATGGGGGTCCAACGGGTAGCACCTGTTTCTTGATGCAGACCGTACTACTTCTTTCCATGCCTTTGTCGCCTCCAGGTTACATTACTGCTGTGCAGTTGTGTTTTATGCCACCACCTCAGATGAGCAGCAAAATGTCTGCTTTAGTCTGTATTTTAAAAAGCCTCTGCAGAGGAGGGTTGAGAACAGTGAGATGGGGAGGAGGCTGCAAAGGAGAACTGAGTCTGGGTAAAGAAAACATGTTTCTCTTTTTGGCTCATTGACCTCTGACAGAAGTGTAACCAGTGTTTTCCCTCACAGGTACACTCTAGAAATGATCAAGACAGTGCCACATAATGAGAGTGCATGGAACTATCTAAAAGGGTGAGACTTGTATTTCATATCTGTGGGGGGAGGGCTTCTGGTAAGGGGGATTGTTGCAGGTTCGTGTTACTTGCAGGCCATTTCACTTCGAATGTTTCATGCCTAGATGTGTGCACAGCTCTGGGGGAAACAACTGAAAAGCAATGATCTAGATGAGCCTGAGGTTATACCCACATAAAGGGTTAATATAGTAACCTAATCTTCTGGCTCACTTTCCGTAAAATTACTGATTGGGTAGCTTTGGCAGGGGGATCGTCAATACTTTTCACATTTGAAACTGCGCAGCAGGTTGTTTCTATTTACTGGGTCCAAAAAAAGTCTTAAGTACTTAAAATGCCATATAAATGACTTTATTCATGGAGTGCTGACATTGTGCTAGCCCCTCTGCAGAAGATGGTGCTTTGTAAAGAAATGAAAAATCTTTGATAGTACAGAACTCGGAAAGAGAAATGGTAGCGTGTAGTTAGTTGGTTGACCTGGAGTCAAGCATGTCTCTTTTTGGGCCTCATCTGAATGAAGTGGGTGGAGTAGTCAGCTTTCTGATTATTTTTATTAGAGCATACTGATGGTGTCTCCAGAATCCCTGTTAAAGATGCAGTAAAGAGAAGCTGACTTTCCCCGGACCTTGAAGGGTTAGAGTTCTGCATTACATAGTGCCACCTTTCTCCTATCATCACACACATACTTTCCGCCTCTCCTTCCTAGCTGTGCTGACACTGAATTCGGTTTCTCAGACGGGGCTGGCGATAGGAGTCCCAACAACTTAAAATATTTTCATAGTAGTAGAGGAACGCAGTTTATAACCTTTTTGCTTTATCCTGATCATCTCTCTGTGAGCCATACTTAATAATGGAAGGATATGTGGCATAAAACCACCAAAAGTTGACTTAAAAAAAAGAGGAGGGGGGGGGCAAAATAATAGTATTAGGCTACCCCTGAGCTATGCACTAGGAGGTTGTTGGTTAAAGGCACCCTGCCTCATGTCTCACTGTGCACTTGAGATGTTCATCAATAGCTTATTACCGCAGGGGTTTTCAACCTGTGGGCCCCGGGGGTCTGCAGACTGTCTTAAGATTTCCAAAGGGGTCCGCACCGCCATTCAAAATATTTTAGGGGTCCGCACATGAAAAAAGGTTGAAAACCACTGCTACAGCAATGCTGACTTGTTGCTATATTGAACTACATCTATTACCCTCTGCCTCTTTTATATTTATAGCTCCTAATAGATTAAAATCTTCAGATACATCTATCAAAGCCCAAACTTGCTTAATTCTTTGTCAAAGCTGCCAGCAGTACTTACTAATCTCTGTTTTAGGATTCTGCAGGATCATGGTCTTTCCAAATATCAAAAACTATTAGAGCAACTGCTGGATTTACAGCCAAGCCACAGTTCTCCCTATCTGATTGCCTTCCTTGTGGATATATATGAAGACATGCTAGAAAACCAGTGTGACAACAAGGAAGAAACACTAAACAAAGCATTAGAGGTGAGTTGAGAGCTCACATTTTCTACCTCAGGGAGTTTGTCTAGCTGAACCTATTGCCACACAAAGCAAAGACTGGATTATTTTAATGGAAAATCTCTCTTGTAAAACAGAGTTGTACATTAATTGCACAGCTATTAGGAGATGACAGCATTAAGTCGTTGTTTCCGTTACTGTGCACCGTGGTTAATAAATTGTTACTGTGCAGTATCCGTCTACTACTACTCATTACACTGAAGAGAATCCTCTTAGCCACTCAGACGTTCAGGGATGTTGGTGAGTTGTTTTTTCCCTGCACTCAGAAGGCATTTGACGTCCATTAGCAGTGTCCTGTTCTTAATAATCGTACAGTATATGAATCCTCGGCCTCTGACTGTCAACCAGTCTGCATGCAAGAATTTTCATAGTAGCTTGCCAGCAACAGAGGCCACCTCTGCTTCACCGACAGAAGTGAAAAGCAGAAAGATCCCAAACATTACATGCAAGAAAAGGAGGAAATGCCAATAAGTAAAGAAAATAAATGAGCTTTCAAATTGCTGAAAGAGCAGGGTTTTTTTGTTTTGTTTTTGTTTTGTTTTTTTTAAACCTTTGTGTAAGTTCCTAACATGCTCTTACTTCCCTCTACCTAGTTTAGCAGAGGGCTTTTATCCTCAAAATAACTGATATATGTATAGGGAGAATCCCTTAGCTTCCTGGTCCACAAGACTGGCAGAGCAGAACTCAACATGGCTCTTAAAGAGCTTTTTTTAAACCTCTGAGGGTAACAGTAATGGAATTTAGCATAAGGTAGATTGATGGACCTTTCCTGCATGAACTTATCAAGTTCTTTTCTGAACCCTGTTATAGTCTTGGCCTTCACAACATCCTCTGGCAAAGAGTTCCACGGGTTGAGTGTGTGTTGTGTGAAGAAATACTTCCTTTTGTTTTTAAACTTGCTGCCTATTTTCATTTGGTGACCCCTAGTTCTTGTGTTATGAGAAGGAGTAAATAACCCTTCCTTATTTACTTTCTCCACAGCAGTCATGATTCTATAGACCTCTATCATATCCCCCTTAGTTGTCTCTTTTCCAAGCTGAAAAGTCCCAGTCTTATTAATCTCTTCTCATATGGAAGCCGTTCCATACCCCTAATAATTTTTGTTGTCCTTTTCTAACCGTTTTCCAATTCCAATATATCTTTTTTGAGATGGAGCAACCAGATCTGCACGTAGTATTCAAGATGTGGGCGTACCATGGATTTATACCATTCATCCTTCACAGTCCACCAGCACCAAAATTTGCCTTGACACCTTAAAATTTCGTGCCTCTTAAGTGTCAGCACTGTTCTGCTCAGCA
The DNA here is from genome assembly GCA_003942145.1 of Platysternon megacephalum. Classification (NCBI taxonomy): domain Eukaryota; kingdom Metazoa; phylum Chordata; order Testudines; family Platysternidae; genus Platysternon; species Platysternon megacephalum. The sequence continues at coordinate 1,104,935 of QXTE01000338.1, forward strand.
TTGGCTCTTTAATATATTGGGGGTTTAAAGTTGGTGGTACCGAGCTCTGGCTCATCAAACAAGGCGCAGTGTTCTGCTTAACAAAAAGAACTGAATGGAACATTTGAAGGGCAATATTTATACCCAGAGGATGGAGCAAAATATCCAGATGTCCTGTAAGGTGGTGAGGGGAAGATAGCAGGGTGCAGAGAAAGCTATTAGAGTTAGCCTAGAACTGGAGAGTCACAGGAGACAAACTTCTAGGCGAGGGGCATTCAGGGAATCTCTGTGCGCTGCCGCCAGCGCCGCAGCTCCCATTGGCTGGGAGCTGCAGGGGCAGCACCTGCAGGCATGTGCAGTGTGCACCACGCAGAGCGGCGTGGCCCCTCTGCCTAGGGGCTGGACATGCTGGCCACCTCGGGGAGCAGAGCAGCACAGAGCCAGGGCAGGCAGGGATCCTGCCTTAGCTCCTCTGCGCTGCTGTCCAGGAGCTGCCCGAGATAAGCACCTCCGAGCTGGAGCCTGCAACCCTACCCCAGCCCGGAGCCCCCTCCTGCACCCAAACTCCCTCCCAGACCCTGCACCCAGAACCTCTTGCTGCACCCCAACCTCCTCTCCCATCCCTGGTCCCACCCCCCCAGCTAGAGCTGCACCCCAATCCCCTTCCCCAGCCCTGAGCCCCCTCCCATACTCCAAACCCCCAGGCACCCTGCAAAATCTAATAGCCCCGGGTCCACAGGAGAGTTAATCTGGCCCTGTTGGCATCAACTATAGAGATAATTGATTTCCTTTTAGGAAGATGCATTTATCAGAAGTCTATGGATACTAGTGCAAAACTTGTGGCTGAAAAGCCATGCTTTGCTCGCTGAAGAGAAGGCCATGCTTAATGTGTGTTTGTTTTTAAGGGTTGTTAAGCTTTTGGTTTAATATATTACAACTTTGTTACTTTTCCTTCTTAGTTATGTGACATTCTGGCTAACGAAAAAGACACAATCCGAAAGGAATATTGGAAGTATATTGGAAGGTCCCTTCAGAACAAGCACAGCACAGGCACTGAACCAGACTTGCCGACAGATCAGCAGCAATAACTGCAAGTGGCAGAAGATGGTGTCAAGCTCTAAGATACTTACAAAGGAACTCCAAGTAGGGGGGCACAAGCCAGTATAAACTTAAATGTACTGTTCCCCTCTGCCTGAGTGTGATGTAACTATGTGTGCACTGCACAGGTGTTGCTTTTAACAGGAACTGAGTGCGAAGTGTTCAGTATAACACAATCCCCTTTGGTCACTGCTGCTACTGACAATAACTATAGGTAGATCAAGTAATTAAGTCTTAAATTCATTTTAGAAGTATGCCAAATAAAGGACTTATTTCTTAATAGGAAATACATAATGCTCTGTTTGCTATTTTTAAGGCACTGAATAAATTTCTCATACTCCAGCCTAATCCACTCCATGCCGCCCGCCCCCCCCCTTTCCTAATGCAGAATTTATAAGATTAATTGCCGATAACTTGTATGTAATGGTTATAAAGCAACTTAATTTTAGTTACTTTAAGCAGGGAATGCAATTGTTGCCATAGGCCAGAACAGCTCTGCAGCAGCAACACAATTGTGTTATTATTGTACCCAACTAATGCCAACCTGGTTTTGTAATAAAAGTGTAGATATATTTCAAGTACTCATGTGTGTTTTAGCACATTTCTCTCTTCTATACACAATGTCTTGTAGCACCAAGACATTGCTTCCTGTCATTAACCAGCTCTTACCATAAATTAAAAGACAGGCCTTGGAGGTGTACGCACATGCGTTTTAGGTGTCAGTCTCTGGGTTAGGCGTTTTAAACTCCCATGTTGCTTGTGCCTTGGAATATTCTGATCCAGACAGAACCGGGGAGCTTTCATCATACTTGACGTAAAGAGCAGCCTTGAGTTATTTGTATGGAACGGTGACAGTGGTGAGTACCTTGAACTTCTCAGAGAGCCAACCAAACCCTCTCAGTAGAACATTCAGACCCATCTTCATTTCAAAATCAAAATGTCTGGGGTTTTTTTCCCCTCCAGCTTCACCCAACCTCAGCTTTGTGGCAAACGGAGGAGCAATTTTGCATCACATAGATCAAAACAAATGTAATCAACATAGTGTCGCTCTTACCTTAACTAAATCTGGATGGGCTGAAGAAATGTTCTTGTTGGTGGCCTTCCTGCAGAAAAATACTCAGACCTGTTCCTCCTTTACCCTTCCTCCACACTTACATTTCACCCCTTCAAAACAACCATTCCCCTACCAGCTGAAAAAATACAGTGCAACTAAAGTGCAGAACAGCTAAAGATTTGTGTATTTGTTTAGAGCAGTGGTCCCCAACCTTTTTCATCTGGCGGGTGCCAAAAAAACCCCAAAACCCCGAGCTCCGCCGGCGGGCGCCAAAAAAAAAAAGCCCCCGAGCGCTGCCGGCGGGCGCCAAAAAAAAAACCCCGAGCGCTGCCGGCGCAGCAAAAAAAAAAAAAAAAAAAAACCCACGAGGGCTACGCGGGCGCACTTAGTAAAACAATGAGTTAACACCAGATGTATATCAGATGCAGGCCTTGTGTGGCATGAAATCAGTAAAACATACACAGTACCTCACAGATAGGCACAAGTATCCAAATCTCCTATAACTTACATGCTAAACATTGTTTACTTTAACATGTTGATCTATATTATAGGTGTGTTGGAGTTGCTGCCAGAGTTAGACTGCATTGAAATGTACATTTGTGAGACAACATTTGTTCTACGATTTTATTAAATTTATAGTCTCCAAGTTTGAGAGTTCTTTAGGGGGCAATAAACTTGCATTTAAATTTTATTTTAAGAAATGTTTTTTAATGTATTTTTTCAACAGAGGGGAAAATAAGTTTCATAGGAATCGGATAGGGTCTCTGAAATCAAATTATGAAAAACTACGTCATCAGAGAGACTTTATATGCAAGTATTTCCATCGTGCTTGATGTTCCATCAGAGATTTAAAACTTTTACCTTCTCCTGGCAGTTAAACCATTTCCAACGGTAACTAAACTACGGCCTAAATGTGGAAAGTTACCTGGACATGAGTAAATCCAGGGTCTTCAGGGCAAGTAGTGTATTTGTCTCTCTCAATTCAGGAAAACAAATATTTGCATACATATATATGAGCTATTGTCTAATGCAATCCCTGGCTGTATGAACAACTGCATAGCACGTGTGAGCACAGAAGGGATATTTCTGTATGGTACTGATGAGCACTCTCCTGGACTATTGTGTCCAGTTTTGATCACACTTCAAAGTGTGTTTTGAACAATTGGAGGGAGTACAGAAAAGAGGTACAAGAATGATTAAAGGTCTGGAAAACCTGCCTTAAGCTAAATCGACTGAAGTGCCTATCAAGGAGAAGGTAAGAGGTGACTGGATCAGCCAAGAACACTATCCCTACAGAGTGTTGACACACACCTCTAGTGTTCAGGAAGGCGCTCTCAGTGATGGCATCCTACCTGAGACAGCTGGGAGTCAGTCAGTCTTTCCCTTCCTGGATGACTGGCTCCTCTGAATTTCATAAGATAGACCTATAGACCGCAATAAACAAAGCTCTGCCCTTGTTCAAGGGACTGAGGCTAACGCATCTTGAACTCCACTCACTTCTTTTAACATGGGCAAAACAATGTATTTTTCCCTAATCTTGTTCTCATAAACAGCTTAACAATTTTAACTGAAACTTAAAAAATCAGCCTGAAACAGATACCTGCCCTAGGTAACTTCAACCCCAACAATTAGTTTGACAAAGTGATAAGCAACTAAAATAGGGTCTTACCATGTGTGGGGTAACCTTTGCTATATGTATTGCTACCCCCTCTGCCTATAATCAAATGAAACAGGAAACTGATCAGCCACTCAGGGCTTTTCTACAGCGAGAAGTTTACCAGGAGCCTAATTATACTGGTATAACTTTCCATATGGTCACTCTTAGGCCTTGTCTACACTTTCAGGTTAGAGCGCATTAAATCAGCCCTGGGCACCCTAACTCCTGAGGTGTCCACACTGGCAAGGTACATAGAGCACCCAGACTCTCTGGCTGAAGCACCCCTGGTACTCCACCTCCATGAGAAGCATAGAGCTTGCTGCACCCTGGCTGGAGCGCCATGGCGCCAGTGTGGACGTCCTGGTCTGTTAATGCGCTCTGATCGGCCTCCAGAAGTGTCCCACAATGCCTGTTCTAGCCACTCTGGTCATCACTTTGAACGCTACTGCCCTGCCCTCAAGTGACCAACCGTCAGACCCGCCCTTTAAATTCTCTGAGAATTTTGAAATTCCCCTTCCTGTTTGCTCAGCCAGGTGTGGAGTGCTCTCAGCGCATCTTTCCAGCTGGCCATGCCTCCACGCGCCAGGCGATCCCCAGTATGGAGCAATGGCGAGTTGCTGGACCTCATCAGTGTTTGGGGGGAGGAAGCTGTCCAGTCCCAGCTGCGCTCCAGCCGTAGGAATTACGATACCTTCGGGCAGATATCAAGGGCCACGATGGAAAGGGGCCATGACCGGGACGCACTGCAGTGCAGGGTTAAAGTGAAGGAGCTGCGGAATGCCTACCACAAAGCACGGAGGGCAAACGGCCGCTCCGGTGCTGCCCCCGCGACCTGCCGTTTCTACAGAGAGCTGAACGCGATACTTGGGGGCGACCCCACCTCCCCTCCGAAGAGCACGATGGACACTTTAGAGGCCGTGGCAGCCCAGAGTGCAACAAGGCAGGAGGAGGAAAGTGGGAGCGAGGGTGCTGAGGAGGAGTGGGGCCCAGAGCCAGAGGACGGCCCGGCATCCCTAGACGCATGCAGCCAGGAGCTGTTCTCAAGCCAGGAGGAAGGCAGCCAGTTGCAGCGGCCAGTGCTTGGGGAAGAACAAGCAGCAGAGGAGGTGCCTGGTAAGTGGCTTTTATTTTGGGAAGGGAGTTGTTCAGTGCGGGCTGTTGGAGTGAGGAGGGTTGAAAGTGTTGGACAAAGAAAGGTTAGGGCTGCATGCATGCCTGGAGGCGGAATAGGGCGTTGATGTGCTCTGTCGCATCGCGGTAAATCGGCCTCAGTGATCTCATAGAAGGTCTCATGCAGAAGCTGGGCAATGCGCTTGCGCAGGTTCCTTGGCAGAGCTACTGTGCTCCTTGTCCCAGCCGGGCTAACATGTCCGCGCCACTGTGCCGTGAGGGGCGCGGGGACCATTGCTGCACACAGGCAAGCCACATATGGGCCAGGGCGGAAGCCGCATTGCAGTAGAAGACCCTCCCTTGCTTCCCAGGTCACCCTCAGCTGCGAGATATCTTCCAGGACGAACTCATCCTGTGGAAAATGTGGGGACAGTGTTCAGTATAGGGGGCCCCTGCAGCTGTTGGCTCTCCCCAAGGCACAGAACCCCAGAGGACAGTATGGCCCTGAAACAATCAGTCCCCCTTACCCCTGAGCTTACTCACCATTTTGGGGATCCTGTGGGTTATGTGTGCTCGTTTTGGGACCGGCACCTTCTGCTATTGTGTACACTGTGCTTGTCTTTAAGTACGGCTGAATCATTGCTCTGTCTGGTGTGAACAATGCTGCCTCTGTTAAGTGTTGCATTTTGGCTTTACAGATGCAACCTTAAGATCCCAGCCGTCCTTGTTATCAATGGCCGAAAGACTGCAAAGAATCAGGAAGTCATGCAGCAGTCCCTTACTGAAAATCAAAAAGTACAGGAGTGGCGGGAGACTGAAAGGAGGCTCCGCCAACAGAATGCGGATTGCCGGCACCAAAGCATGGAGCAGCTGCTAAGCATCATGGAGCGCCAAGCGGACTCGATACAGGCACTCATAGCAATGCAGATGGAGCAGATCCGCGCCGGCCCCCCCTCCCCCCCCCCCGCAGCCCTTGTCCCAAAACTCTTTCCCTTGTGCCCCCTGTCACTGCCAACCCACTTCCCCCAACATCCGGTTTCTTATCGCCACCAGCTGCCTCCAACACCTGTAGCTTCACCACCCATCCCTGCAAACTACGACCCTTACCCATTGCACTCAACCCCCATCACCATGCATTTTAGTCAGCCTGAAGTGCAGCACTCATTGTGCAGCACTCCAGACAGGAAAGCTGAATATGATGATAGGACATACGCAAATCTGTGATTGTCCCGTTCCACACCCCGCCCCCTTCCCTCCTCCCACACAGCACAGATATGTCATGCCTTTTCTGTTTCCCCAGCAGTTGTGTTTCTTTTCAATAAATGAATTGTTTGGCTTTGAAAAAATTCTTTATTGCATTAAGTAAAAGATACCATAGCCCAGGAAAGCAACAGGTACAGCAAGTCAGTGCATCATACGTAGCAAACACAGATTCCTACTAGCATTGGAATGACTGCACTTCACTCCCGTGCAGGGCACCAAACATTACTGGTGGCTTTCAGCGTCGAATTGCTCCCTCAAGGCATCCCTAATCCTTACAGCCCTGCGCTGGGCCCCTCTAATAGCCCTGCTCTCTGGCTGTTCAAATTCAGTCTCCAGGCGTTGAACCTCCGAGGTCCAGGCCTGAGTGAAGCTTTCACCCTTCCCTTCACAAATGTTATGGCGGGTACAGCACACGGATATAACCGCGGGAATGTTGTCATCGGCCAGGTCCAGCTTCCCATACAGACAGCGCCAGCGGCCCTTTAAACAGCCAAAAGCACACTCCACAGTCATTCTGCACCAACTCAGCCTGTTGTTGAACCGCTCCTTGCTGCTGTCAAGGCTCCCTGTGTAGGGTTTCATGAGCCACTGCATTAAAGGGTAAGCGGGGTCTCCAAGGATCACAATGGGCATTTCGACTTCCCCTACAGGATCTTCTGGTCTGGGAAGAAAGTCCCTGCTTGCAGCTTCCTGAACAGGCCAGTGTTCCGAAAGATGCGTGCGTTGTGCACCTTTCCGGACCAGCCTGTGTTAATGTCAATGAAATGCCCACAGTGATCCACAAGCGCCTGGAGAACCATAGAGAAATACCCCTTCCGATTTATGTATTTGGAGGTTGATGGTCTGGTGCCAGAATTGGAATATGCGTGCCATCTATCGCCCCTCCACAGTTAGGGAAACCCATTTGTGCAAAGCCAGCCACAATGTCATGCACGTTATCCGGAGTCACGGTTCTGAGCAGGATGCGATTAATGGCCCTGCACACTTGCATCAACACGATTCCAACGGTCGACTTTCCCACTCCAAACTGGTTCGCGACCGATCGGTAGCTGTCTGGAGTTGCCAGCTTCCAGATTGCAATAGCCACCCACTTCTCCACGGGCAGGGCAGCTCTCAAGCTCGTGTCCTTGCGCCGCTGGGTGGGGACGAGCTCAGCACACAGTCCCATGAAAGTGGCTTTTCTCATCTGAAAGTTCTGCAGACACTGCTCATTATCCCAGACTTGCATGACAATGTGATCCCACCACTCAGTTTCCTGAGCCCAAAAGCGGCGTTCCACGGTGGTGAGCATGTCCGTGAATGCCACAAGCAATCTCGTGTCGTCTGCGTTATGTGAGTTGACATCATCGTCAGACTCCTCACTGTCACTTTGTACCTTAAATAGTAACTCGACTGCAATTCGTGACGTGCTGGCGAGACCCATCAGCATATTCCTCAGCACTTCAGGATCCATTCCCGCAGACCAAAAGGGAAGACAGAGTACAAAAAACAGTACAAAAAACGTTGAAAGATGGCAACAAATGTGGACGGAAGCACGGATTGCTGGGATGCGAAGCGATGCATCACGGGCCATTGGGACAGGACCCAGAATGCCCCGCACTCCCCACCCACAAGCCAGAGCGCCAGAATGGGAAGAGGTGCTCTGTGGGATAGATGCCCATAATGCACCGTTCCCAATGCCACTGCAAATGTGGCTACGCCACTGCACTTGCAGCTGACAGTGTGAACACACGGCAACCCTTTCCGTGCTGCGTTGTCCAAGGGCTGGTTTAACTCACAGCGCTCTACATCTGCAAGTGTAGCCATGCCCTTATTCTAGAAAGAGTATCTTTTTCCAGTTTAGCTTATACTGGAATCAGTGTCTACACCGGGAGTTATACCAGTATAAACTATAGAGGTATAATTATACTGGTAAAGTTCCCCTATAGACATGCAATGAGTGTTTGAGTGGGAAAAATCAATATAACATCTTTGTTTACTAGACCTGTTTTTCCCAAGGCAGAGGAGGACTAAGAGGCAGTGCAAAGGTGCAGTGGTGACTACATATAGATGAGTGCCCAGCCAAGTTAGTTGCTTTGCAGGAATGTGCAGAAAAAATGGGGTTAAAGAGATGTAGAATTTATTCTCTCTCTTTTCTGACAGTGGTGATAAAGTGGATTAGCAAATCATTTGTCCATGGTTAATGAACTGGTCAGATTCAAAATAGACATGGGAGCAGCTGCAACTGTTATGTTAGTCTACATATAAAAGTCTAGTATCAGAGGGGTAGCCGTGTTAGTCTGGATCTGTAAAAGCAGCAAAGAATCCTNGTACATATAAAAGTCTGTTATCAGCCTGAGGTAAACTCCCAAAATCCTGGATTGCTGGTGGGGTGGGGAACAGGGGGGAGGGAACAAACTGAAACATATGCCATGGAAATGCTGCTTTTCAGCATAGATTAATGGGAGTTCTGAGCACCCATCAACTTAAAGTCAACAGGGGCTGATGGCCACGTGTGAAAATCAGGTCACTTATTTAGGAACCTAACAAGATCTTAAGGTCTCTTGTCATATGTTTAGATGTAAGCTCTTTGGGGCAGGGACTGTCCTCTTCTTGTCTCCCTGATTGGGGCCTCCAGCTGCTACTGTAGTACAAATCAAAACAATGCTGTTAAACTCCCATTCTTTAATCTTTGCCTCAGTCCCAGATTTGTAAAGGTGATTAGATGTTGTTGCACTCAGCATTGCAACACCTGACTGATTTAGGAGCCTCATTGCATTTTAAAAAGGGATTTAGGAGTTTAAATTTCATCATCAGTTATAGGATTTAGACTCCCAAGTGCTTAAATCCCTTCTGACAATGAGATTAGGCTCCAAAGTTTCAACTATGACTGCAGCAGATTTTAAAATCTGGCCCATAGTGTTTAATTGCAATTTTCCTTGCTGAAAAATCTTTGGTACCATCTCTGCATTAATTGAAACCAGTCTATATAAGTGTGTGTGAGGGGCAGGGATTCATTGTTTAAAGTTCCCTGCCATATATTACAAAAACACTAGATAGCAGTGTGAAAATCATCATTCCTTAATTCATGCCTGGGCAAATGCAATATACGAAAAGCATTAGTTCATCTGATCCCCATTCTAAGCAGCTGGTTTCACACTTGCTAGCTAAATTGCAAAGAGCAGCTGCCTGTGAGTCAGTGCATACCTCAACGTAACCTATATGCAAACTCTTTATGTGTAGTAATCTTAGTTGGAAACTCACAATGTTAAGCAGAAGTGCCGTTTTTAATTAATTGATTAAAACTTTGATGCATATCCTGGCACTTCTGAAAATCCCAAAAGCCCCAGCACCTCCAAAACCACAAGTCCCTGACACTTCAGAAGATCCCCAAAGCCCTGGCACTTCTGAAAATCACAAAAGCCCCAGCATCTCCAAAAATCCTGATATATCTGGCACCTCCAAAAACCAAAGAAAGACCTGGCTCCTCTGAAAAATTGTGAACCCCTCAGCACCTCTGAAAATCCAAAAGCATCAGCATTTCCAGTACCTCCAAAAATCCCCAAAGCCCCTATGCCTCTGAAAAAGCCAAAAGTCCCAGCACCTCCAAAAATCCTGAAACCTCAAAAGCCATGGCACCTCTGAAAATCCTCAACCCCACAAAACCCCAGCACCTCCAAAAATCCCCAAACCACAAAAGCACCAGCACCTCTGAAAATCAAAAAAACCCTCACTCCTCTGAAAATACCAAATTCCAAGGTGCCTCCCAAAATCCTGAAAATCCCCAAAACCCTGGCAATTCTGAAAATCCCAAAAGCTCCGGCACCTCCCAAAATCCCAAAACCTCAAAAGGCACGAAACCTCTGAAAACCCCCAAAGCCCCAGCACCACTAAAAATCCCAGGCACCTCTGGAAATCCCAAAACACAAAAATCCCTGACACCTGTGAAAATTCTGAAAATCAAAAAAAAATAAAATAAAAAAAGCACCTTTAAAAATCCCAAAATACCCAATGTCTCTGAAAACCCCAAAATCTCCAACACATCTGAAAATCCCCAAATCCCAGGTACATCCCCAAACCCCCAAAACTCTGGCACCTCCAAAAATACCCTAAACCCCAACACTTCAAAGAAAAACTAAAGCCCCAGCATATCCAAAAAAAACCCAAAAGCCCCACACCTCCAAAAAACCCGAAAGCCCTGGAATCTGAGCAAATCCTGAAAATCCCAAAAGGCCCAGCACCTCAGGAAATCCCAAAAGCCTCATGTGATGGGGTGTTCACCCCACACAAGAGTGGAAGGGACTAATGGAGGTCTCCTGGACCTACTACACCCCATCACAGAAAGGAGCAGTGGAGTGGAGGTGAGTCCTCCAAGCAGCCTAGAGAGTCTGTGCAGGAAGCAGCCAATTGGGTGAGAGGCTGCATGGAGCAGCCAATCAGGGTCCAGCAGGCTAATACAAAAGAAGCCCAAGAAGTGAGGACTTTGTTTATAGCAGGCTGCAGGAAGGGTAGCGCCTTGGACTGAGCAGTTGCTGGCGAGGTGCAAGAGGGAACTCCTGGCTGGCTGTTGGGACTTGCTGGCTGAATGTCCTGAAAAGAGGATGAAGAAGGTGCTGGGGCCACAGAAAAATGGCCTAGAGAATTGAACCAGCATTGAGTTTAAAGAGACATAGCAGGAGGCTGCTGTCTACAGAGTCCCTTAGTTGGGATCCAGAGTAGTGAGCAGGCCTGGGACCTCCTCCACTCCCTCATTCACCACTGGGAAAGTGGCCAGAATAATGGACTGAACCTCAAAAGGGGGGACATATGGACGATGGCAAGGCCAGAGGTTGGAGTCATGAAGAGGATAATGTGGTTCCTAGACTGAGGTGGGTCTGCAAGTGAAGATGATGATGAGAGAGAGACCACCCGGAGAGGGCACAGAGGCTGGCAGAGCTAATCCCCAGGATGGCTAGCAGGAGGCATCACTGTGGTGAGTGGACCCCATTAAACCCCACCACATCTAAAAACTTGAAGCCCCAAAAGCCCCAGCACCTCAAAAATTTTGAAATCTATTACATTCCTGATACCCCAAAAGTCCTAGTACCTCTAAAAATCCAAAAATATCAGCACCTCCAAAAATCCCAAAAGCCCAGGAACTTCCAAAAATACTGAAAATTGGAGGGTACTAGGATTTTTGGGAAAATCCCCAAAACTCTGGCACCTTTGAAAACCTGAAATGTCCCAGCACCTCTGAAAATATTGGAACCCCCAAAGCCCTGGCACTTGTGAAAATGCCAAAAAATATGAAATGCCATAGCCCTTCCAAAAATGTAGAAACCCCAACAGCTCCAGCACACCCGAAAATCATGAAACCACAAAAGGCCCAGCACCTCTAAAAACCTGAATATCTAAAAAGCCCCAGGCACCTCCCAAAATTCCCAAACCCCGGATTCTCCAAAGAGCAGTGGCACCTCTGAAAACCCCAATAGACCCCACACCTCCAAAAATCCCAAAAGCCCTGGCACCTCCAAAAACCCTGTAACATACCAGGTACAATCCATAGTAATGAGCAGTTGTCACCCCTGCCCAGCAACCTTGGGCGCCTTACAGTGCCTTGCTGACTATTGTCAGCTGGCAAGGAGTCAGCTGGTCTAAGCAGTTATAGAAGGGACTATAATGATAGTGGGGAAATGCTACTCTCTGTTATACCCATGCAGCACCCCTGATATCAGTGGTCATACAGGTGGAGCCATGGGCAGAATTTGGTCCATAGAGAGATGGGGAGAAGCACTGCCTCTTACTTTTCTGTATTTGGTGACTTGGTGGGTAAACCTCTTAGAAAAAAGAGTCATCTCACAATAAGAAGATGCTCAGAAATATTAGGAAAGGATAAAGGCCTTAAAATTCCAAATGAAGACCACCTATTCTCCAAGACTTGGGATGTGGACCAGCTATGAGAGAATATGATAGCCTGGCCCAGCTAATATATTCATCAGATGAATGAAGCAATAGGAGGGAAGGGAAGAGAGGTATAATGCCGAATTTGTGGTGTATTATTTGGTGGTTCTTTCTAGAACATCTGTATTTTAATAGTAGACCTATAATAGATGATACAGAATAGAAAGCAAACCCTTGGATCCTGTTTCTCTAGTGCCTTGCTGAAGGCGCTCCCACTTGGGTTGCTCATAAACAGCCGTCCAGCATGCAAGCTACACCCTGAGTGTCCGTGTGTAACTGCAGCCTGCCAGCCACATTTGGGTTACACTCTGGTTATCATTACAGGGTGACCCAACATACCCCCAGTCTTAGATTTTTCCATACAGAAATGTATGTCCTGTACTGCCCAGCCCTCTCCCGGACAATACAAATTATATTAAGTCTGTTATTCCTTTAAGAGAATAATATGCACACAACTTGTCACCCCAAATGGAGTTACCCAGGCACTTTAGTTTAAAAATGCTGGATTAGATTAAACAAGCTTACTAACTACAAAGAAAGATTTTAAGTGAGTAGAAGTAACGAGGCATAAAAGTCAGAAATGGTTACAAGAAAAATAAAGATAAGACATTTACTAATATCTAACTTGACAAACTATATCAGATTCAAGCAAAGTTTCTCCCCATATGCTCTCAGCAGTCTTACTGACCAAACCCTGTAGGCTAAGACCCCTTCCCCAGAGTCCAACAAATGCTTCCTTTGTCCCATCAGGTGAAATGAATGCGATAGGCAGGGGATACAGAGGGGGGACCCCTTGGGGTGTTTGCCCCTCCTTTTTATAGTTGCAATCCCCCTCTTGAAAACTTTTCCAGATGAGAACCAAGAGACAGAGTCTGTGTGGAAGGATGTTCCCTGCTGTTTTTCCCCCCACCTGTTTCAGTTTCCTTTGTTTCCCTTCCTGCCTGATGACTCTGTTTACTGCTTAAATGCAAATTAAGCAGAGCACACATTCCTTTGTTTGGGAGGGACTTGTTTGCCAACCTCAGTTTGGGCAGAGCTGTGGCATTTGGTGTTACTAACACCATACAGGGAAAGTTGCCACACTGACTAACAAATTCTGAGTTTTCCAGTGATGCCTTAAAATACATGCTTTGTACAAAAATTAATACAATCCTCTGTAGGGTGTGAACACAGGGGTCATTCTGTTGCACCCTCAAAGCTCAGACACCTCCAAAAATCCAGAACCCCCCAAGCATCTCAGAAAATCACAAAACCTGAAATCTCCAGCACCTCTGAATTTTGAAACAACAGAAGCTTGTTGACATTTCAGCTTTGGCGTACTTATGGGCAGAGATTGGAGTGGGGGAATGTAGGGGTGGTGCCCCCAAACTGTATACCAGAGTTTCAGGGGGGTCGGGGGGCAAGCGGCAACACCAGGCAGCTCAAGCCAGTCCTGCATGGCAGGGCTGCTTGGGCCGGCCAGCCCCATGCAGCAGGGCTCGGGGAGGAAGCACCACCTCCATCCCCTGACTCACTCATTGAGGGCACAGTCATTTAAGTACCACTAACAATCGGTAAATCCAGAAGTTAGACTTATACCTATGATTAATAAGATTAAACTCCCCCCACCCCCCAAATATAGAAGTCAAACTATGCCTATGTTGGAGGGAGCCCTTTGGCACAGCACCGCTCTCCAGCTCCAACCATGGTGAGTATGGCCTGCCAGGGCCAAGGGGGGGATTTCAGTCCCTATGCCATGTGTATGTGTATAGGGCAATGCAGTACTGGCACGTCATTCCACAGGTGGTGGTGATTTTAGCTGATAGCTCACTCCTGAGGGTCACAAAGGCATAAAGAAGTCAGTTGCTACTGGTGTCCCAAAGCTGCCCCGGCCTCTAGGCACTAGCCTATTTACTGCAATGGTTCCTGCTGAACTCACGGCAGAGTGGTGTGGGAAAATGTCCTACTATGGAGGACAAAATAAGGCAGCCATCCCTAGAAACCTTTGGGAGAGGATTGCAGAGCATCTCCATGAAAGTTTCATCGAGATCTCTCAGGAGGGTATAAGGTACAGCCCTCTGGACATAAACAAACTGCTTTGCATGCCCCACTTCCCACCTAACCCAACAGGGGAATGAAAAGCAGATGCCAACTCTGTCTGTGTTTGTACCTCTACCTCTTCTTGAACGAGTAAAACAATGAAAAGTTGATACCTTTGTCTTGTTAGCTTGGGGTTGGGCTGGGCACCATCTTGTAAACACTGTAAGGAAAAATGCATTTACATACTTACCAGAGTTCCTTTCCCGTTCATCAGGTTTATCCGTGCCCACCTGGCAGGACTGGCTAGACTGTGGTAGAGTCTCAAACAGATCCTGGTTCTCAGCATAACTGGAGTCCCCTGCCATGTCTCCCTACTTCTCCTCCTCCACTTACTTCTCATTATTCATGGCAGGAATCTCTGTCTTGGGCTCCTCCAAGGTATGCACAATGGTCTGCGAGGTGCTGCCAAGTATGGCACGTGGTTTCTTATAGAAGCGGCATGTCTGCAGGACAGCCCCAGATCTATTGTGCTCCCTGGCCTTGTGGTATCCCCGGTGTGACGGGTTGAATCACAGAAACCTCCCTGGTAGCTGCCACCTGATGTACCAAGACTATGTCAAAGTTAGAATCAGGACTCACGATTTGTCAGACCACTCTGTTTTATTAGCGCAGCGCTCTGCTAATACATTCAGATAATGTGAGCACCATGTAAGACTCAGACGTCTTATTTATACAGATAAAAAGGGGGGGGGGTGAACTTAACAAGAAAACAAAGGAAGCAAAGTTGATAAGTTTTCCTGGGGCCAGACACACATCTTATTTCCTTATTAACTCTTACCAATCTTCTGCTAATGTCCCACCATTAGCTTAGGTGCGACTCATTGTTCTATATCTTAATGTTTCTCTTCCTGACAACTATATTTCAACATTCCTCATTCCTGCTTAAAGGAACATACAGCATTTCTTTAATCCATTCTATTTTTACAATATAATTCATTCTACTTTCACAATCCCTCCTTTTGGTCAAGCTACGCAATGACCAACAATTACTGGGTTCCACATATTAACCGTTCTTTATCTCTTTGTTCATCAGCGATATTCAAAATCATCATATTAGCACTCTGTTTTGGGGCAGTCACCTGGGTGACCTGCCTTGCACAATTCTGGATACAACAGGAGATTAACTGAAAACATACAAAAATCATTAGGATTCCAAACAGGATAGTCAGGGCTCCCTGAAACAACCAGTTTCCTATGCCAGAGAAATTGAACAGGTTACTTAGCCACTTCCATAAAGAACTCGGCTCTTCATGGGGAAGATATGCGATTTGTTCTAAGTGGCTAGCGCGATCTATTACCTCATTGGTGTCGTCCGGTATATACACACAACATTCTTTTCCAATGAGAGCACAGGTCCCTCCTTTGGCCGCTAGCACTATGTCCAATGCCTGACGGTTTTGGAGGGCCATCTGTCGGATCGCCCCTGTTTCTTTGGCCAGGGTTTTTAAACTTTCTCCGGTTTCATTTGCCATTATTTCAACTACTGCTTGTAACCTCAGGAGCCTTTTTGCATGGTGTATTACTCCCCCAAGTGGGATAAGGGAACCGCCAATGGCCTCTTCCCAGGTTAAGGGGCTTATATTATTTACATACCATTGGGCATCTGGTAAGTCCCTTCTTCTTCGCCTGAAATTACGGAGGCGTTCTCGTGGGAAGGACCCTAGCACTCGGAATTGTGGGAAGAGTCGGGCGGGATAACAGATACCTGACCAGTTAGCTGGTAACACAGTATAAGCTTTGGTCCCACAAACCCAATGATGGCCTATTAAGGCCGGGAAGGGTCGGTTGCACCCATTTGTCATATAGGTGCCTGCAAAGGAGGAGTAATATCCTCCAAAGGGCACAGGGTAATTCTCCTTACGAGGAGTGGTATTATTTGCATGGCATTGAAAGATTGTATTGTTTTCACTAAAATTATTGTAGGGGGAACATGAGATTGATTTTTCTGTTTGATCCCAGGTCGAGAAAAAATTCATATCCCCATACCCGGCCCGCCACTCTTTAGTTTTGTTCGAATAATCCCACACACCATTGGCCACAATATGCTGAAGGCAACGGCTTTTTCCCAGATCCAGCCTTGTCCCATTACACACCCAACACCAATGACCTTTTCCCTCCACCACACTTATCCATTTAGATACATTTATTCCCACTGCTTCCCAAGTGTCATCGTTGTTCCATGTTTTGTTAAACGGACGAGGTCCTCCAGTGAGGTCTGGGGAATTGAGTGGGATTGCCAGGACAGGAACACCAGCTTGAGAGTGGGCTGGGATGTGGCTGCAGACCCAGCAATTAGAAATATTAAGGGTCTGAGCTATCCACACTTGCTGCTGGATAAAAGAATTGTCATTGTGGGCTCCCCAGACCTTAAGACACCAGTAGCCGAGGAACAGGCACCACCAGAGGTGCTTGTTGGAGGCAAGGCCCTTCTGGTTCTGACAACCTCAACTGAGGGAACTGCAGTCACGGTTTTATGTCCACCAGGCGCTAGGCTCGCTACTGCTCCTTCTCGGGCCTTGCTTTAGGTCATCGTCTGCTTCTGGCAACCCTTACGAGAGCGTAGATTGTAAGGTATTGCAGGCTGTTCCTCTGTCTTCTTCTGGAGTCAAAATTGACTCTGCGTGGTTCTGAGGTGATGATTGGTTTGCCGGGGAGGGTATCTTCTTACACTGCGAAGCATGTATCCACGCTGCAATGCCAGATAGTTTAACAGCTGTCTGGGTAGTAAGCAGTACCTGATGAGGACCCTTCCACCGGGGTTCCAAGGCGTGTTTTCGATGATGGTCCCGTACGTAGACCCAATCAGAGGTGGGTTCCGTCGGCCAGGCGGCTCGAACCTGTGTATGGAAGTGACTTACGGCTTGCATTAATCCCTTGCAATATTGAAAGAGCGTACTATGAGTCAAGTTCAAGTCTGGGACTGGAGTAA